>VZTL01076694.1:62985-78314 GCA_013400535.1 Scopus umbretta
AAAAAAAAAATAAATCTAAAGGGCACTTTGAAAGCTTTGATGTTTTGCAGTGGATCTGATGAAACATGTTTACTGATTGTGAAAAGGGATTATGTAGAAAGAGGTCCTGAATTCTTGTGAAGCACGGGATGAATGACAGCCGCCTTACCATTTCACTTTCAAAATTTCCTCAAAGCTTTCAGGCAGGGGATTGCCGTAGCTCTCCGGGAGAAACAGGGTAAGGATCCCGATCAGCACCGTCAGGCTTCCCATCAGGATGTACGGTAGGAATCTGTCGTAAGCACCTGACAGAACACAGAACATGACACCAGTACTTACATGCCCACAATCAATGAACTCATGTAAAATTTACATTCCAGACATCACAGGATTAATTTAGAATAATTGGCTGAAATCTTCATAAATACTGAAGATGAATCCAAAACAGAGCTACACCTGGTATCTGCTACCAAACAAAGGGATTTTTCAATTTTAAAACTACAACGTACGCTCTAGGATGGTCACCACCCACCATCAGTTTCTTGCCATCAGCCGTGTTTGTGTAGTGGCTAATAGGTTTTTTTTGTACATTTTCAACTGGGATAGCCAACATCTTTGCAAGGTAATGGCTCTGCTGCGATCACTGCTGGAGTCTTCAGTGCTACGCTGTCATCTGGAACCAAATCCTCCGGTAAATAATTCAATGTGAAGGAATAAAAATGCTCGTAGGCAACGCAGCTCACCAGCTGCCTGGGATTGTGCATCCTGCTGATCTCGTGCAAAAAGAAGGGAAGAGCCTGATGGCAGCTGAACAGGCCAATTTCAGACTAATGGACCATTAATGAGAGAATCCTTAAATACCTTCCTTACTGAAAGGGAGAAAGCATCAGGCCTCTGGTGACAGACAAGAGGCTCTGACCTTGGGCTACTCAGAATATTATTTTGGACTAGAAGGCAGCAGCCCCTGCCAGCAGCCTGAAGCTAGTGCGCAAGTGTTTGGGCAGGATGCGAGATCTTCAAGTCACAACAGCGCAGCAACAAAAAGGTCTTTCAGTAAAGGGATTAGCTAGGAATTAAAGTATTTAAGTACAGAGAAAGTACTAGACTGGACTTGGACAGCTTTATTTTTTAGTTGGGATAGAGCAGTATGCTTTATAATGTATGGAATAAACTAGGATTACAGTGAAGACCCCTGGGTATTTCACGTAGAGCCAAAGTTTGTGATTTGATCTCTTCCATGTTCATGAGCTGGATGAACTGCAAGCTCCTAATTTAGCTGTTGCAAATAGCAGCAGCTGACGAGTTTCTCTTCAAACCTCCTAAAATTAAGGAAACTATTCTGATGACTGGACCAAGATTTTTTAAAGGCTGAGCGTATCAAAACCTGGGAGGAGGAAAAAGATCAGTAAAAGCTTCATCCTCTGTACATCTCGCTATTACTGTTACCTGTGCTGCAAGGGAGACTGAAGACCCTAAGGAGCATCACAGTCGTGCTGTCCCTTTTAATTCACATTTGCACTGGACAAGTATGAAATAAAGACAATGTATTTTCATCATTTTTGGTACAGTGCGTTACAGTCACACTGTAGAGGTGAGACAACACGGGTGAGCTACAGTTAGTAGTCTCCTCTCCCCTTTCCTGGCATGGTGAACCGGCACTAGCCCCTTAGCAGTACACCAGCGACGCTCTGCCAGAGTCAACAGTCGCACTCATTTTGGTATCAAAGGTCTCAGCAGAAAGCAAAACTCGATAGCTGCAGGGGAGAGCTGCACTGGGTCCAGTGGTGGCAGAAGGAAATAAATCACGTGCGAGTGGAAGAAACAGGAGGTTGAGCGCTGGACCGAGCAGCCGGCATTCACAGATCCCCCAGTCTCTGCCACCCTTTCCTGTCTGCAACATGAGGATCACTTCTGTGTACTTGGGGGAAAAAAAAAATCAATTAATCTTTGTGCAGCACTCAGAATCTGATGGTAATGAGTGTAAAAAAAAACAAAGCCCGTGAGGAAATCAGTAATTCTCCTTGCAGACCAAGGCATGAACAATAATAAAAAGCAAAATGAGTGCCAAGATGCCTGGCTTAGTAACCAAAAAACCCCCAAAAAACACTTAATGGAGGTCACAATTAAGCACACTCTTGCGCTGCTTAATCTGCATGTTTTCCATGTATTGCTTTAGAGAGCACAGATACAGGGAGTGTCTGGATTCCTGCCTGGTTCATCTGCTCCTGACATACCCACCTCGGGATGCGCATGAGGAGTACGATGCAATGAAGTTCCTAGTGGCGCTTACTTGCTAGATTGCTTCTTGTCACGCTCTCCTGGGAAACTAACTGGCATCCTAGGGGTAATGCCCATTGCCAAGATGGGACCAGTTATCATCCCAACCACGCCGCTTGCCCAGTTCATAAACACCGTCATTGGCTTGAGCAGCTCGGACCCACTCTGGTGCTGCAGGAACGGTCCCTAGCCTCAATAAAGGAAAAAAGTGCCTGATTCTTCCGTGAAACCCAAGGAGCTCCGCTTCGTTTCTCCATGTTTGACAGTGAACTCAGACCCAAGATGAGAGAAGGGACTTAAAAGACAACAAATGAAGAGACTTAAAGCTGAACCTGCACTGCAGAACCTCCGAAGACTTTTCTAGGCAGTCGTGTAGCACAAAGCAAGAAATGCAAGATGTCTCACCCAGGTAAACAAAGTAAGGAGCAATGATGCTGCCCAGCCTGGAAGCTGTGGAAGTAGCTCCGACTGCCATGTTTCGCACTAGCGTTGGGTATAGCTCCGCGTTGTAGACATAAAGCATGGAAAACGCAGCTGTGACGCCAAATTTTCCAAGCATCACCAGGCCAACAGACAGGACATTAAAATCTGGAGGAGAAAAAATAAAATCAAGGTGAACAAACAAGCACTCTGTGCTTCTTACTTGTATTTCTTCTACATCCCAAAGATCATATCACTGTTTTTTTCCTAGCAGTTGTGAATTGTTTTTTTTTTGGTTTTTTTTTTTTTTTTTTTTTAAATTATACAATGTATTAGTCCATCTCTAGATGACTTGGCTCCAAACTCCCCACCGAGCATAATGTAGGTGCTCAGGTTATTTTGTACTTCTAAGATTTTGGTCCTCTCCCAGTAAAACAGCATTCTTGAAATGGAACAAAATTCCAGATTATGCAACAACAAAGCACAAGCTGAAATCCACCACTTTTTCACAAAAAACCTGTGGAGATTTACACACAGTGAAATCTGGAAGACTTGTAGGGTATTTTTAGCCCTTATGCACAACCAGATAAATCAGAGTACACTTTTGGCTCTCCTTTTACAAGCTGGTTCCCCTGGCCTATAAAAAGCTCAGTAATTTGAAACAATAAATGAGAGCCGTGCATGACTCAGCATATACATATGCATGTAAAAAAACCAAACAAACCCCACAGCTGCAGGTGATCAGCATAAACTTGACCTCAAATTCTAAATTTGATCATGGTTTCCAGTAATTTTACAGAACTATTACCATAAAAGATTTCGAACATTTTCTATACTTAAGTCATGTACTGAATCTTGTACCTGCAGGAACCAGCTGAATGAAGAGGATAACACCTCCCCCTAAAAACAAGGTGCCAGATAAGGAGTAGCGCCGAGGGAGGGAGCGGAGGAGAAGCCAGGCGATCACGTAAGCTGGCACTTCAATAACAGCCGAGAGGAAACAGTTGATGTAGGCATTTCCATGCCAGTTTGGAGTGCTGAGGGACAGGCCGAAGTAACCAACTGACGTGAAAAACCTGAGAAAAGCAATAAAACCAAATGATTCCGGGTGGTCTCTGAACACCTCCAGCATTGCCTCAGGCGTTGTTACAAAAATAGGATGTCGCAACGCATCGCCACAGGCATCGTGGCTTAAAAAAAAAAATCTCAATGGCAACCCCATCTTTCTAATTCTGTCATCCCTTCCAGTGATCATATCCACAGCGGCTTGAGGAGACCTCTGATTTCTCTGTCCTTCCTGCATACGCTACATCAAGTAAAAGGCTTTGTGGAAGTCGTTCACAAAGGCTTTTCACTGCAGTGGACTCATTAACGGCACAATGAAATAACTCTTGAAAGCTTCCCATGCCAACTACGTTCCTACTTGCAGCCAACTCCATTGACAGGATCTCCCACCCTCAGCAGTTCCGTGACATCTTATTTAATCTTCACGAGAGAGCTGGACGTTCGGGTTTCAAATCTCAGGAGTGCCTTACTATGGCATGCCAAGTGTGCTAGCCAGTTCCTTTCTGCTGGGGGAAATAAGTACAGAAAAGGGTCCCGGTTTGTCTATATGGTATTATTGGGTCCTCATTCCTTGTGGCTGCCCAGGCAGGGACCAGGAGCTCACTGAGATGGGCACTGCACAGAAACAGAACAAAAACGCTGGCCATGGGTCTGGTTCTTGTTATGTTACTGAGTTGCTGCCTCTGCTTCAAGAAGGACATTTCTCTTCAAATAGAGATTATAGAGATGGGAGCTTCTTAAAAAAAAATAAAAAAAATCAACCAGACAAACAAAAAGCAACAGAATTTAAAATACACAAGTTGTTACATATAGTTTCCTAACTATTTTACATCTGAGTCGAGGCTACTGTCTCCATACTCTTGTGTATTAATGCAGTGCGGGTGCAAGGACATTGAGGGCCGTGTACTGGCCAAGGACCGTGTGTAGATGGGCTCCGAGGCTGACACTTGTTATCTAAACCTGTGGCATGTGCCCTCAAATCAGAAATTGGTTCTATTGCCTGGGTACTTTAGGAATACACATTTCCTTACCACAAAAGTAATGACATAATAGTAATAGTTGCAATGTTTCGGGTTCGAAATAGGTCCAGAAGGATAGCCTTCTGCTGCTGCTGAGGCTTCGAATCCTGCATCTGAAGGAAAAAGGAAAACAAAACCAAAAAAATTCCCACACACCTAAGAGCAAACCAACCTCTGCATACCCACAAGTTTGGGCAGTTATGAAGTAACGACTCTATCGGGGATAGCTAGCCAGCCCAAGGGCCACTTCTGCACCAGGGAGGGCGGTCCTCAGGTAGAGCTTGTCTCTGCACCCAGCTGTACTCATGGTAGTTTCCAGTTTTTTGTTAAAAAAAGGTAGCACTGAGACTACCGCACCGTGCTGACTAATGAGAAAGGAGTATCAGCTGACGAGAAAGACGCGTTAACATTTCCTTAAGGATCTAACACAGTACTTCCAGAGTAACCTCATTACCAAAGGCATTCTTCTGCTCAACTCTCTTCTGTTCAACCTTCACAAATGACGCGAAATAAATGCAGAAAATCACTCAGTTTTCCTGAATGCCTGCCAGCACCCAGAGCTCGCCGTGGTGGCCAGGGCACATCATGGGAGCATCCACCACCCCAGATCGGAGACAGAGGGTCCAGCTGGAGGCTTGAAGCAAGAATCTTCTGGATGGTGTGAGGGTGCCCTTCTGCTTGCATGGAGAGCCCTCACCGGGGCAAAGCCAGGGCTTTTGGCCAGGCCTCCCCCCCAAGTCCAAAGAGCAAACCACCCTAGCCCTCCCTGTGGGGCTACTCAGGAGATTTCCTTTCCTAGGAAGGAAGGATGGTTTCCGAGGAATGTCCTTCTAGCAATGTTTGAAAAATACTTCCAACTGAGGACTTAACGTGCAAACATCATCCTCAGGCTTTTGTGGACAGACGCTTTGGCACACAAGATTCCCACGAAGTAAAGACAGCTGAGCTGCCGCTTGATCTCAAAAATACGCAGGAGTTATGTAAAGCCAACTCACGTGCTGGAGCCCGAAAAAGTCATGTCTGGTATGAAAGACATCTGAACTCTGGCTGTGAAGCAAGGAAAGTGTTTTTCCATGGTTTCTGTAGCATCAGCTTCCCATAGCTGGAACATGAACTTCAATTTACACTAGAACATATACTCGGAAAAGAGATCTTCAGCAGCTCAGCCAAAATGTAAGCACGACATTCAACAGATGGGTCCTGCCCACAGGAGGTGCAGCACGCAGCATCTCTCTCCTGCGGATACTGCAAAGGAGCATGCGGTGCTCTGCTTTCTGCGATATCAGGAGACATCAGGAGGCATACAACACGGGTGCTCGTACAACGCCGTAAAGTAAGATCTGACGTACAGACACACGGCCACTGCTGACGCAAGGCTGGAAGCATCGATGGTTTCTTTGCACAAGAAAAACGTCTGTGCCTCTTCAGCCGGAGCCTCCGGCGAGGGAAGAGCCGCTAGAGGGGGAGATGAGCACAAGAACCAGCCGTCCCGCTGCGGCCGTGCGGCTCCCCGGCTTGCTGAGGGGGCTAGGCTTGTGCTAGGCTTTCTCTTTTTAACCAATACGAAATACAAGGGTTAAAAAAAGGCCTGAAGAAGAGCTTAAAGTTCTTCACTGCCTTTGCTACCGTCACGATTTTCAAGTGCCCTTGTAGCACTCGGGTGCTTTGGCTGGTTTGTGCAACCTGAGGAGTCCCCTGGGGCTCCATGCAGCCCTGGCACATGTGGGTGCCAGTTTAGGGTCCCCTGCACAGCCCCCCCGCAAAGGGCTGCTGTTAAACTGCAAATCGCTAATACTGCGCCAAGCTGAAACGGGGACAAACGCATCTTCCTTGGGTCTTCTCAGTGCCCAAACAATGAAGCAATCTGGGTCACCCTTCCTTGCTCTGAAAACCACAACCAACCACTGCTGAGGAAGAGACTTTTACTGTAAAAACCAAACAAATAAACCCCCCCCTTCTGGCTTCCAATTTTGAACTCACTAACCCAGCACTCACCTCACGCCAACAGTTCCTGCCAGCCTCTAAGAGCTGCTGGTGCAAACCATTCCTCTGCTGGCACTTCCCAAATAGTCAACTGGCCAAAGTGGGAAACTGCCTGCGAGGTGAAGTACCAGGACATATGAAACATACCTCCGCGGTGTCGAAAAGCGCAGCTGGGGCTGGAACGCCATTTATTTTTGCAGCCTTTCGGATAATAACTTCTGCCTCCTTATATCTTCCCTGGGAGATCAGCCACCGAGGGGATTCAGGAATGATCCTGCAATAAGTTTCAGAATAAATGACTCAACGTTTTCACAAAAATAAAACGTTATTAAAAACACATGTATCGTTTTTATGAGTTACGCTCTCATCTCATAGATTGCTTGCAGCAGAGGACAGTCAGCACAGAAGCATGTGGGCAATGTAATTCATTCATTTGTCCCATTGGGATCAGTGGGAGAATTCAAATATATGGGACATGTTTATTCTCGTGCCGAAGTAGAGGCACGCTTAAGGCCCTTGTCCTGGGTGGTTGTTTTTTAAGGAATAAATGATGTCCACCAGAAGAAACACAAGTGTCACCAGATAGACAGCAAAGCTGGGGGCAGCTTAACAAGTGTTGAGCAAACGTATTCTCAGGCAACGGCACACAATGTGGAAATGCTTCCAAGGTGCACAGGGTATATTTAAAGGCTCTGTGTCATAGGGATCCTGTGTACAAACCTCACGATTTTACCACAACTCTGAGGCAGACTCTCCCAGGCGGAGGACAGTGGCAGTGTCCCCTTGCAGAGTTGATGACATTTTCTAATCAGTTCTAGGCACGTGTTGAGTGAGTTAACACCAAACACAGGACAGAAAATCTCACCTTTCCGTAACTAAATCCTTTGATCTTAACAGATGCTACCTTCCCACCTTTAGCCAGCAGCATTTTTTCCTCCCCTTGGAAAAAAGCAGGTCAGACACTCCTTTTCTGATGAACTCCCTAAAGGACTGACCCAAAGCCAACGGTTTCGAGCTTTGTATCAGATCAGTTCAACCACTAATGTGACTTTCTGTGAAGTGAGCTGTCTCCACTGCTTTTCTTCGTGGGCAAGCTGAGGAACACAAGACCGCAGACACGATGCTGGGAACCTTCTGGAGAATTTGGAAGAGGAATGAATAAAAGAGCAACTATGGCGTGGAGCAGTGGGATGTGCAAGTCACATCATCCGTGGAAGCAGTAGGTCCAGATGCGCAAATGCCAGCTAATACCAACCTGCCTCGGCAGAGCTTTGCCAGTGCACCTCGATCCCCATCGACCACCACATTAGCCCCAGCCTGGAAGTGCCATCCGTGGAAATTTTTGGCATGCTTTACGATGTATGCTCTCAAAAAGCATGGAAATTCCCAGCAAATACATTTTAAAGCAGGACTCCGAAGCCATGCCTTGGGGACAAATTTCACATGCCTCATAGTGGCTGTTCTATAGCGGACATCTGAGAAGTTTCCACCCAAAACCAGCCTCCCCAAAGAGCAGCTGCTGGGTGCAGAGGGAAATGCCACTGTGTTGAAGCAGTTTGAAACATTTCAAGTTAAATAAGCGAATTAACCCTTAAATAGGATCAGCCTATCTCTAAAGTCAGATCAGAACAGAGGTGGAGCGGAAAACCTTTTTAAAGGTTTGGTTTGATTTGAAGACTAAGATTAAAAAAAAAAACCAAAAACCATCAGCAGAGACTTCTGACAAGACAGATCTGCAGGAGGTCTTCTATAGATGAGTAGGTCTAAATCACTTAGTTGCGATAAAGACATTAATCTCATAGGTACAAATGTTTCAAGATAATAGGAAGAAAGGCCTTCCCCCAGATAAGACTAATATGAAAGGAAGGAACTCTTTTTTTGTTGTGAATTATCCTCATTTTAAGAGTGTGAGTGATATCTTGCCTTTCCCTTCCTATTTTCTAAACACCTATCCCTTCAGAAAACAACAGATGACCAAGGCAGCAAGGAACAAGGATATCTGCCCTTCTTCAATGCTTTGTCTAGCTGAGAAGAGCAGGGAGTTTTCCTAAACTGTTTTTTCAGTCCCCCAGGGCAGAACATCCGTGGGCAAGTGAGGGTGCACCTACACCGTCCACCAGTGCATTAGAGCAGGGGTGGGTGAGTGCAGTGGAAAGATGAAAGAAAACATGGACTCGGTCACCAAGAAGACAGCGTGGGATGGCTCAGAGGAGCAGGGTAAGGAAAAGCCAACCTCTGGCTTAGCCACACGGAGTTACTATGGGCTGAAGGAGCTCACAAATCAAAGTCCTGCTCCAGCAGCCAAAGCAAAGCCTGGGAGGACACACAGCTCCTGGCACGCAGAGCCCGTGGGAGAGGGCTGGCCCGGCGAGCTCTGCCGGCAAACGCCTCTGCCTAACGGCCTCTAGTACAATGAACTGCTTAAGGACATCGAGTGCAATAAACTGCCAGCTGCTGCGTGCCGAGTGAACGGGCTCAGCCTTTCGCTGAGATTTTAGTACCAATCAGCAGGTGAATCCGCATTTACAAATGGCTTGAAGAAAAAAGCAAGGAAGAAAAGTTAGAATGAATCACCCAGTGGTACTACGGGGGTAAACCTAGAGGTGGTTAACAGCGTCCAGAGTTAGGAGTCAAATACAGAGCTCCTAAGCTGCTCTGGAAAGCTGGTGAAAAAGTGGCTTCAAGTACACAGCCAGCAGCAGCAATGCTCTGCAGGTAGTTGACTTAAAACTGGCCAAAAAAACCCCCCAAATCAAAAGAATCCCCCCAACTCCTGCCTCAAGGCAAAGCCTCCTGGCATGGCAAATAGAAAAAAAAAAAAACCCCAAAGAGGAGAAACGGGACCCCCCCTGATCCCCTGCCATTACCCAGCACCTGGCGTGGGAGAGCATCTTGGTGGGGAGGGGAGATGGGGAGCGTGGCCTCGCGGCGCGGGGGCACTCACCACCAGAGCGGGACGCAGAACAGCCCCGGGACAGTCAGCGCCAGCAGCAGCATCCGCCAGTCTCTGATGAAGTAAGCAAACAGCGGCAGCAACATGTAGCCGAACGCAAAAAATATGCAAACTCCTAATGTAGAGAATATAATACGAACTGATTTGCCAAGAATTTCTGTTCCTGTTTAAAACAAGGGAGGTTGGATTAGCATTTTAACTCTTTCTTTTCAGTCACGACTAAATACTTTACTGCATTTACAGAAAAAATAAGCTAAACAATCTTAGAAAAGAGACGTTTCTCTTGTAATACTTAAAGGGACACTGTCAAGGAGTAAGGGTCCAAGAGATGACCATCATCACAGCGCTATTAATCTGGTGGGAGGTTCCTCCAGATTTTTGTTGTGCATCTCCCCTGGAGCTGCCATTGAAGCACCTGTGAGACCAGCACCATTCGGGCTCTGCCAGTGCCCCACCAGTCTGGCGAGGTCCGATACAAACCCGTTTTCAATGCTAAACATAGTTGTAATGGCAACATCTACACGGTTTCTGTTATTACCATCAGTATTTGCTCACAGATCTAGCAGAGGATTCAGAGACCCACGGTTCAGCGAGTTCTCCTCTATTGCAAAGGCTGGCAAAGTAGAAGAGAAACAGCTGACAGCATCCTTTTAACAAAGCCGCCTTATTCACATCTGCCGGGAGTTTACACGGGTTGGGAACAGAAAATGAAGGCTACCATGTGGAAACATACAGTGGAATGTGAACCCCTCTGTGGACACTGAGATGAGGGAATCCCAGTACTGGTTGATGGGGCGCCCGGTCCGGCTCCCACCCGCGGTCAGAGGCGGATGCGAGCGTAAAGGCACGGAGCCGCTGCGGTTCCAGCAGTCCCGCAGGGACGGGACCGAGCCTGCTGGTCAGCTAGTGCGTACTTGCAAACCGGCTGAGCCTGGAGTGAGTTTAGGTCACGTTTTTTGTCCCCTGTGTCAGCCGAGGAACGTGCGCCCGGGCAGCTGAAGCAGCTCAGCCAATGGGCAGGAACTTCAACGTATGCTTAAAGCCCAAATGTTGCTTGGCACTGCAGTACTTCCCCGCAGCAGCGAGTCCCATACGTTCCAGCTGCATGAAACAGCTCATGATGTCCTCTCCTCGTGGGAAGGACAGAACAGAGAGGATTTCAGTTATCTCCATTAGCATCATTTCCGAAATACGGAGCTCCACGACTGTACGCTAACCCCAGCCAAACTATTGGGTGACCTGAAAGACTTCTGAGGAACTGAAGGAGCTTCACTCCTCCCTGGTCCTTCTCCCTGCCTGGCAAATCTGCTTCTGTTCTACTCAGCCACTTGTGGGATGGCAGAGGAGACCTGGGCTACCATGCTGTCCTGCACCGGCACCAGCGATAGCAGCGGTCACCCGCAGCACAGCGCGGACCCACCCAGTACAGAAAAGCTGCTGGGATTATCGAGGACCTTCAGATGAAGGAGCGACTTCTGTTTGCTTTGATTAATGCATTGTCCCAGCCAGATAAGGGCAGGCACAGGGAATGGCTGGCAGACTTTCAGGAGCCTTCCTGACATGACAGTCAAGGACATGAATTTACAGTGAGGTGGGAACAAATTTCATGTTTATTTTTTGGAACAGAAGGCTGGAATGTCGGACTGACACATCACAGGCTGTTGGACACAACCAGGGAAGATGCCATCTGCTAATCACGTTACTGCTCCAGTAGCCAGGCAGCAGTCAACGAAAGCTCCCTACAACCACTGCATCATGCGCAGCCTAGCAGCAACCTAATATCTAGTAATAAAAACTGAGACTGTTGCAAGCCTTCAAGACCACCTAATTTATTTTTCAATAAAATACCTAGCCACCGCTTAACAAAATCCATGGACACCCTCAGGTCTACCTCACTTCTCGTTGAGCTCTCCTCTCCATCAAGAGCCCCACAAGGGCCATAACTCCCAGGGTTTGATCTGGACTCAATTAAAAAGCAAACAACACTGAGCAAGCAGGAGGCTCTCAGGAAGTCTGGAGAGTATATTTCGGTTATATAGTGTAGTAAGAACTCCAACATTTAATATTGCAGAGAAAATGGAAAAAATACCCAAGACTAAAAAAAAATAAATCTTATTTGATAGCTACATGAATTTTCATTTTAGAAACTAGGAGTATCTGAATAAAGTCAAAGTGAGAAAGCTGAAAATATGAACTCCCAGGGATTGAAATGGTGTGTGGGGAGAAATTATACCGTCTTTATTGATTGCTCTTGTTTAGAGGGGCTCTCTTGGGAAAGGTCTGATACTCGAAACATTGGTTTATACCTATTAAATGTTACGCTATAATTTGCGGCAATTCAAAGCCAATAGAGATGACATCTTCCAACTACAATGCTCTTCTCTCCTGCCTCTCCTCCCTCAGTTCTGGGACGCTACCAACATGCCTTCACAAACCTACACAGTGTTTTACAGTCCTAGAACTGGAACACAGCAGTTTTGAGCACTGAAAACAACTGAGGCCTAAAGCTAAGGAAAAATGCTGCAGAGAGAAATTTCACAGGAGGTGCTTGGGGAAAAAAAAAGTCTCTCTACAGAATTTCACCAACAGCTTAGGGGGCAAAACTATTCTCAGGAAGGTGGGCAGCAACAGAGCAAATGGCAGGAAGAGCCCGGGTGGCTGAGGATACTGCAACAGGGTCTGAGCTACGCACGGGGAGGCAACACAGGCTTGGCTGTTGAACGCTGGAACGACAGGAGAAACCTGTGCTGAGGTGGCCACTTGAAAAAAAAAAAAAAACCACAAACCACCATCCCACTTGGGGACGGAGGGTGCCAGGGCTGCAGCACAGTCAGTGTCAACGGGGACTTTATATGTGCCGGTGTCACTGCTCCCCTCCCGAGCGCAGGTCACAGCCCTGACCGCCGTCAGAGGACGGAAGGGAAGCATCTCCAGTGCATCCCATAATCAGGATGGGCTTTCTTAAGGCATTACTTTTCTTTTCATGGGTATGTTCTCCTATCCAGCACCTCTGTCCTATGTGTTTGGTTTTTTTTTTGGGGGCGTGCTGACCATGCAGCTACACCATGTCGGCTGGGAAGGACCGTCCTCCACTAGTGCCTCCCTCCTTACCGATGACAGGCGGATAATGACTCACTCAAATTAGGAAGCTAATGCCTAAGTTAGTTGAGATGAATCCTGCTCTTAGTAACAGCCTCAAGGCTGCCAGGGGAACAGCCAGCACGGCCAGTGCCCAAGGCATCTGCCCCTACACTCCCAGGGAGTCATCGCTGCTACAACAGCTCTACAAAAACCAGGGCGGCAGAAGAGACAACACAAGGGGTAAAGTACCCTCAGACTGCAGCCGTGCAATTAAACAAACCTAACATTGCTTCAGGAGACCCAGCCCTATCTCTCAGCATTGGGGACATCGGGCCAGTGGGGTGCTCTGGGCCCCCCCCAGCTTTGCCTCTGCCGAGTGCCGAGGCAGCATCCCGACCTGCATCCAGCACTTGCCCCACATTCCTGGGGGAGCTGCGGAGCTAAATTACTGCCTGATCACATCCCACATCCCCATTAATGGGGCTCATGCTACACAAATCCCACGTGCTTCCAGAGGATTTTCAGCCACACCAGCGCTCCTGACCCAGCACCGCACCTCCCAGCCTTTCCATGGTGGGCGTTCGCTCTGGCTCCATCAGCTCCGCACAAGAGTTAACTATCAGGACGGAGGGAGCAGTCACGATGGCAATGGCAATGGCAAGGGATCTCCTCGCTGACAGCCTGACCTACTTAATCCTGCCTCCACCACTCGCAGCCGTGACTCATGGCTGCCCGGGGACACGATGCCGTATCCCCTCCATAGCGCTGACTTCATATCATGCTCCTCTGCTCTATTTTTTCCCTGCTAAAGCCTCATGGGGTAGGAAAGAACAGCATTAACTATTAGTATATGGTTTTAATTTAGACTAGCTCATGTTACGATCCACAGATTGTAATTTTGACACCATTGGTTTAACAGCTGACATAAACGTATACATGCATATTTTAAAGACAGCTCTTGCAAATCCCAGCTCCTCCCCGAGGCCTGCACCAGTCATCCCAGTAATTCACCCGTGCAGTTGCCTTTCCTGAAAACCCCATGACTAGAGAGAGAGACTCGACGGGGTCCCCGGGCAGCGCCTGCAGGTGTGCAGCCTCCCCGCGGCTGCTGGCTCTTTCTTCCTACGCTCCCCGTAGAAAACACAACAAACCTTGGCCTCTAAAATTAGGGGCTTTACCGCTAACCTCGGCACCGAGACCGGTGACTTTATGGCTAACGGGGCTCTGACACCCGCCCGGCTCCTTCGCTCCGGTCCCCCCACATGTGTGCTGTGCCTGGAAATGCTGGTTTGCTCCAAGGCTTTGCACCCAGGTACGCACCGACCGACCCCTCTGCAAAGGGGTGGAGAGGCAGGGAGGAACCCAGACGCCTTCTCTATCTCAGACCTGCTTCTGCTGATAACAAACCCTGAATGCCTCCTGGAACGTCTTCTCCAAAGAGGAGGGAAATGGATGTTTATTTAGAGGTTTCCTGCTCTCATCTTTTTCTCTAAACCTGTAGAAAGCATAGGCTTGAAGTATCCAAGAGCAAAATAATCATACTGGCCTAAATTAGGACTTGTACCAGTGAGGATTTACCGCTGCCTAATAAAATGATGCAGGTTCAGAGGAAAAACAAAACAAAACAAAAAAAAACCCAAAGTAAAAACCCAGTACATTAAGCAAGCATTTAATCTAATGCAGACGTATTCATACCTAGTATGAAGGCCACCACGTAGTTAGAGATCTGTCCCATCCCCACTATGAGGAAGAGCACTGTGAACATCTCCCAGCTGGTAGAGAAGATCTGCAGAAAGCTGAAGCCGGTCTGCACAGCCATCGTCAAAAAAAGGATATTCTTCCTGCCAAACCTTTTGCAAAAGATAAAAGAGATTATTGTTGAAACAGCGTTTATTTATGGAGCAGGGCTATATATAAGAGAGCATGAGGGAGCACAAATATCCAAGAGATGCAGCTTAGAACAACCTGAAGTTTCATTCATTTTTAAAGAATTTTGTTTATCGTTTCATAAGCGATAAAAAAAAAAAAAAAAAAAAAATTTCCGAGACCCAGGAAATAAAGCAAGAAGAAAAATTAAGAGCAGAAACTTGAGGGAGCCACTGGACAGGGACTAAAGGGACTAGACAACAGCACGTAAGTGAGAGACACCTGAATTTTGCAAGCCACGCAGCTGAAAGTTAGGAAATGATGGCGTTTAGGCTACTGGCGTCTATACGTTGCAACACCTTTACACTTTGAATCTGTTAGATAGCTTTAGCAACTGGTTTCAGTCTTTCTGAGTTGCCATACATGTTGCACCCTTTCTCTCACCCACTTGTCTGCATTAGAAGTACGTAACATTTTTGTATGGAGGGGTAAGAGCAAGCTTACTACGGGTTTGTGCTGGCCCAGGGCACGCTGCCCTCTGCACGGATGCTGCACGGGCCACATCGCCGGCTGCCTGCAGCAGCCCTTGCCTTAGGAAAGGTTTCTGCAGCAGCCCAGGGGAAATGGCTCAGGTGCGGGCTCAGAACATACCCCTTTACTGAGAAATCATTAAAAAAAAAAAAAAA
>VZTL01076695.1:629-16492 GCA_013400535.1 Scopus umbretta
TATCTAGGTCACAGAAGTCCAAGCTCAAGTCTTTCAAGAAAAAAAGTTTGAGGGATGATATCTGATATCTTTTCATTAGCTGCTGATAAATGCTCAAAGATAAAATTATTAAGAGATGTCATGAGTGAATTTGTTTAATAATTTATTACAAGTCATTATTCCTGACTATATTCAGTCCCGGTCTTCAAGTAACATCAGAGGTTAGCTGTTGATAGGTATTTATAATATTCAGAATGACGTTGCTGAAGGTAAAATACAAGATACTGACTTTCAGGAATTTTTACTGTAGAAGGTAACTCGAAGCACTTTTAAAATAAAAACACCTTAAATTATAGATGAGTTTGTATAGTATGAATACATCATCTCATTACACACTTATTCAGTCAAAACTGCTATTGAAGTAAGTGTCTGGAATTCTAGTATTTGGCCCATAAATTGCTTATTAAGAACATTCAGTATCAATCCATATCTGAACTGAAAAAGTTACCGATCTCTTTTCTTTAGGTATCTGATGTCCAAAGCAGCTGCAGATCACCAACTCCCTCTCTGTGTGACATCACTAGAAAACGCTAGACTGGTGATGTCACACATACCACAGAACCCCGCTGCAGAATGGAGCAGGCCTATTAAGGGTAAGGTAAGTTTTCTCCCTCCACCACCACCCCTTTTCAACAATATTGCATGGTTTTATAAGAGTTCTAATTTTCTTTATTTTATGTCCCTGGGATATAAAGTAAAGATTAAAGAAAATCTTATAAAACTGCATAATATTGTGGTTGTGTGTGTGTGTCTTTATTTAAAAACAAAACAAAAAGTCCCCTATAAAGTTCAGTCCTTACCCCATATATCCATATCCTGGCTCCAGTCTGCTTTGGGGTTCCATGATGAGTATGCCAGAATAGTGTATGTTGGGGCATCACGGAGAGTGGAGTCAGCATTTCCTGGCTGCTCTGGATGTCAGAAACCTTATTTTAAAAGGTAAGTTTTCAGTTGGGAATGTGTTGAATGTCTCTGTGTTTATATGGAAACATTCAGCACATTTCTAAAATGTATTTTTATTGTGTTTGCATTTTTAGAATTTACTTGTAAGTTAACACAGCAGAAAGTCACATTTCATACTTATCCTCTGTCTAGGCCTTTTTTCTCTTTTGTTCTCTTGTTAATACCTTACGTTGCATTTCCAGAAGAAAATAGTGTTTTGTTTGTCACTACCTGGAACAAGATGGTAACCAGAAGTCAGATTCAAGGTATAGAAGCAGTGGTACTAGGAATGTGAATTACAGACCACATAAGAACATAACTTAGGACACACCCAAGTTAGGTACTGGATATTTCTATTTAAATAATCAGTTAGGAATGCAGGCTTTTATCAAACTTAGAATTGGCTAGGGGGAACAGTTTCTTCGCACATCTTATTTAAGAGCAAGCTCTTCAGTGATAAAGACTGGTTTTGCCTCTAAAGTACTGTCTTGGATTGATGTAGTTGGGTAATTTTAGTTCATGTCTGCTAATAAATCTTGCTGGATTTCATAAACACCAGAAGGCAGTGCATCTAGATCTCCGTTTCTACAGACCCCTTGTTGACGAGAGGACTGAACTATGGGGTTGTAACAGGTATTCCTTTTTACTAACCCTGCTGTTCCACAACCACTCCTCATGGAATTTCCTGAACAGCTATATTTTGATTTCTTTGAGTGGAACAGTCATGGCTACTCTGCTGTGGTCAGTTCCTTCTGTGCCATTAGATGTTGCATTCCATTTTTTCAATCCCATAACACATCAAGTCATACTCAGAGGCTTTTATCTTTCATCGTAAGGAATGCTGCAGTCAGTGCTTGAAAGGGACATTTGAACGTCTCCCCACCTTGAAGCAGGACTATTGTCAGTGCTGCATTAAGTCATTCATGACCTGACTTACCAAATTCTGAAAACAAGAAAGAAAACTGGAGATTCAACAGCTTCTCTGTGCAACCTGTTCTAATGCCGTATGTTCTGATGAAAATATACCTTCTAAGGTCCAACCTCAACTTCCTAAGCTTCAGTTTGTAGTCATTCTCCTGCATTATGTCATTTGGTATTACTGAGAAGAGTTTTCAACACAGACATTTGTAAAGGCAAGTTTATTATCTGTAGAAATTAGTGGGCAGCTATGTAACACTGAAGTAGGGAGTGAAGTCATAGCTTTATGAATTATTGATTTGCCTTTTTTCTTCCTTGTAAAAAACACAAGACTGTGTTAGAGAATGAAATTGCAGAGTAAAGGTAATGCTAGATTTTGTGGTGATGTGTCTTAAGGTTATAGACATTTTTTATGTCCCTTTTTACTGTTCTAATATTTAAGGAATAATAGCAGATCATTTGTGTAACATCTGGGCTTTGCAGAAATCTTATGTGTTTACATAGAAAATCAACTGAACCACAGTAACTTAAAAGATAAGGATCGTGTTTTTTCAGTCTTTTTTGGCCTGTATTTGTTCTGTGTCCTGACTATTTCTGAGAAAAGAAAACTCTTCTCACGGCTTAAATTTGTGTATGTTTCCACTAACAGGTTTATTGTTAACTCTGAAATCCCAGTAAGAAAAATGAGTAATCAGGATACAGAAAAATAATTAATTTACATTTTTAAAAATTATGTTGCTATAATAGTTGCATTAAAATTATTTGGAAGCAAATGTGGATTTTTCCAGAGATAATATCCAGAGGAGACTATTTTTGTTAAAAACTAGCTCTAGAATTTAGGAGGCAGGGTATCAGTTATTTTTCTGTTCATTTTTGTAAGCAAGGAGAAAAGTGACTTGTATTTGTTCTTCTTTGGAGTGTTAATGAAGGCAGTAAACTCTTGAAGTCCACTCTTGATTAAACCTTCTATTTGTGCCTGGCTATTCAGTGCATGATACAGTTATCACTTCAAAGTTTACTGAGTGGTCAGCTGATATTTATCTGTCTCATAAATACTTTTTCTTTTCCCCTACTTAAGCCAAGGTCTTAGCCTTATTTAAAGATAAATGGTCTCAGAAATGAATAATATTTTGGTTTTACTCTGTAGGAAGTTTTTGTATCTTTTTAATGCTACATTTTCACACATCCCATTCTTTGCTATATCAAATGCATGTACAGCATTTCTGTATGCTGATTGTAGTGGCATTGTTTATTTTTGCCATCTTGGTTTTTGTTTTGATACAGTCCACTAATACCATGTAGTATATAAATTAATCTTTTTAAAACTGTGAAATGTTTCATATATCCTACAAGAAAGACAAATCTGTGCACATAATATTCTTTCATATCAACAGAAAACAGCCCTTGTGTATACCACAGCCTACCAAGGCATTTGGTATCACCTTCTAATGTTAGCAGTCAACAGAATTAATTGCTAACATTGGGAGGTGATACCAGTTGCCTTGGTAGGCTACAGTACACACAAGGGCTGTTTTCTTTTATATGTGTTTTATATGTTTTCATTATATGTGCAAATATGGCCACAAATGAAGGAAATTAGAATACAGTTTGCTGGCTTGTATGTGTGCTCAACACTAACCATTATGTGGTTATATGGCATAATTTCCTACTTAAAATCTTTGCTTTTGTAATTTTAATTTAAGAATGAAGGAGTAGGTATTTGTTTTATTATGTAACATGTAAATGATTATCCACAAAAAATAGATACCTGGTCTTCGAACAAGCATTCAGCCTGACTGATCTTGCTGTACATTGGAGAGCTCTTTTGAAAGCTGTAGAAAGGAATTATTCCAAAGTCCATAGGAAAATTATTATTGTAGGCTGCTGAAAGGCAGCCGTGTCAAGCTTTATGAAGCTTTTCCTGTCCTCCATTTCTTGGTGTGCTGGACCATAGGAAGCTGTGAAGGTTATGAGCTCTATCAAAAGCTAAATATGTATATGAAATAAATAAGTTTCCAAGTCTTGCTTCTTTTTCTTGCTGAACCATATTCTCTTTACTGTCTTACACCCTTTCTAACAAGTCAAGAGATAAAATCCTCATTTATGTGAAATGCACAGAATTAGTACAGTGGCAGAATACTAGAGTATACCACATCTCTTTTTGTAGCTGTTACACATATATGCATTGTTCAGTCTTTTATGTAATAAACGAGAGAATAAAGGTTTGGGAATAAATACTTACAAGGAAGTATCTAAGAGTGTTAAGAGAGGTGTTCTGCAGCATTATGGCCACCATGGTTGTGCTGTATATATGTGTATACATGCTAATTGTAATTTCCCAATGTTTTTATCCTCATTCAGCCGTTCCAGATTTTCTTCATGGAGGATCATAAGATTACATATATCAGTTTGGAAAAGAACACCATTTTTAATTACACATTTGAGTTAAAAGCTCTTACTGGAAAACTGGTCTCTGCTGTGTAGTCTGTTACTTCATAAATGACCAATTTGCAAAACTTTTCTTTTGAAAAAAACCTTATCTAGAACTTCAAATAAAATACAAAAATGTAATGCAAAAACAGTCTGGTTTTTATCCCTGAAAATTGTAGTAAATCATTTTTGTAAATAACAATAATATAAATTATATCACTTATGTTAAATGAGTTTATGGTAAGATTTTCTGTAGAAATTTTATCTCTAACTATTAAAAGCGTACATACATGGTTGATTTCCCTGACCTGAATGGATTAATACCTATGTTTGTTACTCATTTAAATAATTTTAGACACATGGTATGTTTGTAGGATTCTGCTTCAGCTTTAAGTTCAACCTGTTAAAAGGGAACATCCTTGAAGTACTGCTTTTTTAACTAGGACATTATCTTTCTGTAGAATAAAAAAAAAAAAGATAGGAGTATTAATGTCTTACATAAATTAAGTGTAGATGTAACTGTGAAACTTACTAATATTTTCTTCCAGGTGTTTTCCTCATATGCTATCTTAGTGTACCAGGATTGTTGTAGTACTAATGTAGTATATCAAGATTCAAGTCTAATGCAATGATAAATAAATGGTATTTATGTTTGCAGGTGAGATGGTACCACCGGAAGCAAGCAGTAAAGGAATTGCATGGTACGTTGATACGACTGCTTAATGAACTGTTACCATGGGAACTAAAGCTAATGAAAGCATTTCAAAGAAACAGGTAATTAGCTGCTCTTTTTTTAACAATAGTGCATGGGATGAAAAACAGAACAAAATTCACCTTTTAAAAACTAATCAATAAGTTGGTTTCTCAAATAAATGAAATGAAAATACTTTGAGGAGAGGAATGAGGCACTGGCAGTGCTTTAGTTAGAATTATTTTATGTTCCAGACTTACTGCCTCTCAAAAAAGTTGAGTTTAACCCTCTAATATTTTTTTTCTCTAAAATGCTCTAGAATCCTTAAGTGTGCTTATCAACAGTTGTACCACAATCCAGCTGGTATTTGTATTGCTGATTATTTGATTAAGAGGTGCTGAAAACCTGTATCGAGAAAATTAGACCAGGGTGCCTTAGAATACTTTGTCACACTTTGTACTGTCTAAAGCTGCCTAAACTGGTTGTTAATTAATTCTCAACAAAGCAATTCTTAAAACACTGTTTTGAGGTCTTTGTAACCCTGTAAATTTAAAATGCATCTGGAAGGAGTTGTGTCACATAAATACCAGCAAAGCAGTAACTGATTTAAATCTATTAAGGGCCAAGTATTCGTAGCAGTGAAGATGCAACCCAGATTATAAATCCTGGAAAGACTGGATATTGGCTTGGTGTCATCACTGTGTCTTGAAGCTTGGTGCCATTGTTGTTTGTTAGCCATATGGCTGTTGCTATAATCATACCTTAGTTTTGCCACATAGACATTTAAAAAGCAAGTAACGATTAGAAGCTTGAACTGTGACAAATGATAGGTAAAGTTAGGCAGCTGCTTAAACATTGAGTGTGATGGAAGCAACTTACACAATTATGTGATGCAGAACTAATTCTGAAAAGCATAAAAGGTATTATGTTTAAAAAACAAGCCAACACCACAGCACCAAAGACAGTAAACAGATAGAACTACTAAGAGTAGGTTCTTTAATATCTCATTTTATGGATATCATGCCTGAATTAAAATCATTACTTGGAAATTTAGGATGTTGTTGAACATTGCTTTACATAATAGACCAAAGTACAAGTTTTGCTTTTTTCTATTCCTTTTTATTCAAGTTTCTGTTCATTTTCTTTAGCTGTTCATTTCTTCCTGTCTGTCTGTAGCAATTCAGACTCCTTTTAGAAATGTGGCAGATGGTAATACTGTTAGAAAGAATTTCAGTTTCCAGTATATGGGGTTTTCAGGTTTATCATTTATGTAAATACTGCTGTGGAAGGGTTTGGTGCCCGGTATTAGTACTTGTTTGTTGAATGTGGTTATAGAATACAGAAGTACGACTGCCATGTAAAGTGTGTAGAAGTACTATGTGTGAAGTGTGTCTAACATGAGTAAATTTCAGACTGGAACTGGGTGGCTGAGGTCTTGCATGTATGTGCGCTGGTAGCTAGAGAACCATGTACTTAGAGTGGAGGATAATTTTTGAGATTAATTTAACTCACGTTTCTCATGATGTATGTTTTAGGCAGTAACCCTGTTATTCAGCCATGCTAGCCTAGGTATTTCCATGACAACTGTTTGGACACATAGTGTACCAGGCAACAGCTCCACCTGAAAAACAATCTTCACAAATCGTGGGGAGGAAAGAGAGATGGGTGGGGGGAGGCTAGATCAATGTCTTGGTCTGGTTCATTATGCAGCTACTAAGCAGCTGTGTAGCACCATTGACAGTGGTAAAGAAAGGTGTCATGTGAAAGGGAAAAAGCAGTTGAGTACAGATTGCTTATGCTGGTGTAAACAGCAGCACCATGACATGTCTAGCTGCAGTTGCAGGTGTCTCAGCCAGATGCTAACATCTACTAATTGAATGACAGTGTTGGCCTTCTAGATCGTCAAGGGCTGGACAGAGCTCCTTCCTTGTGCACAAGACCTCAGTATGTAATAAGAGTCTGGAGTTTTCCTTCCTTTCTTTTTTTGTTGTCTTTAACTAGTAGGAGCACTGTTTATGATCAAAATCCTTTTTTTTCCCCTTCTGAAAGGTTCTCTGGTCTTTTCAAAATTATGGCAGAGTATAATGTTGAATGGTATTTGAATAGCAGCAAGGTTTAAAAGAAAAGGTTACTTGTGCCCACTGATCACATTTGTTCACTGGCCCCACAGCAGAAGTTCCTCAATAGAAAAAAAGGAAATTCCCATCCATAAGCGTTAGTACAGCAGTGGTTCCCTAGTGTCCTTCTATAGCTCTTCCACACCTAGTCTTCAGGCTCAAAATTCTAATGACAGAGTTGAAGTGTTGTCCACAGTACATCTTCATACAGACATTAGTGTTTTCTTCTCTCAGTGAGAGTGTCAAAGCTGTGAGTAAACTATTAGGTCTTACTGTCCCTGAGCAGCCTGACCTGGGCTTCCATCCACATCACCTGCCCATGGGCCCAGGATCCCCATTTCAGGTCACTGTACAGCCTTCAATCTCTGCCACAGGAATGCCAGTTTCCACCTCAACTACAGCAGTTACCGTGCCTGGCCACAGGTCCTGCTGATCACCCTCAGACTGACCTTGGACCTGCATCATCATTGTGGACCTGCCCAGAAATCACTGGACTGAATGCTGATCCTGATCTGAAACTGTGAATTGACTTCCCAGCTTGACCTCATACCTGCTTCAGCACCAGGAACTTTCCTGTTGATCTGGGCTCTTGGCTGAACCCAGTTACCACCCGTAGGCCTGCCCTCATTCAGGGGTGGTGGGATGGTGTCCTGGCTGGTGCGGCGCAAACCCTGCCAGCTGTGACATCATGCTTGGCCCTCCCTTCGCATCCCTTAGGGAGCAGCTGGCCATTGCTGCGCTTTTTAACACATAAGAATGGGTAAATTTAAGATCTTATTCTTACTGTCATTTGGGCTCAATCCAGACTAGAGTCTAGATTCTATTCCACACGAGGTGCTAATTGCTATAATCTATTTATTCATTTGCTAAATAATCCTCCTGGATATTGTGTTAGTTACCACCAGCTGAATCCTGTAATTCACTGTATCTGTACACTAAAATAGTCCCTAGATCTCATCTAAACAATGGTTTAGAAGAAGGGACAATGGAAATACGTAGCAGTTTAGGAGTATCAAGGTAAGTGGATGTGTTTCTGAACAGTGTTCAAATGAGTAAAGCAGCTGTGTATTTTTATCCTATGCACATTCTTTAATGGAGCATGAGCCTGTGGAAATTAGAGTGGCAGCTGTTCTAATGGCCCAGAGATAAGGAGGTTTTCTTAAAGGAAAAAGTTATATTATGGTCCCATAGCTGGGCCAAAAGCATGATATATTTAAGAAAAACAAGACTTACTTGTTTGTGTAGTTGGATGCCTTCAGAGGAAAGAGTAGACTTGTTAGTTAATACTCAAGTCACATTTGTCACGATGCAAGATGAAGAAAGAAGCAGAAGATGGATGCAGTAAAATAGCATATTTGACTCTGTCTTTTTGCATATTGTTAGAGGACTTAATGACATAGAATTCGGTTTTGGTGAGGGAAGGGACATTACTGTCACTCCACATTTTCTGGGTTTGAGAGACTTGTAGGTAGAGCTACCCTGAAAATTTTTGAAGGGCACAGGCAGTTAATTCCACACCAACTTTTTGTGTGGCAGCAAATGCAAATTTTAAAAAATGTTAAAAACAGCATGGTTCTTTAGTAAAGTTAGGTTTTTTTTATTTTCAAGGTCTAGATTGAAGAAGGACTATGATGACTTTAAAAGACATCCAGACCATGATAAATTTACCAGAGAATTGTGGAGTAATGATGAAAGTGAAGTTGATTCTGGCAAAGATTCTTTTGTAGTAGTATGCAGTAAATCTTCAGAGTCTGCAGAACATGTAGAAGTTCCAAAAAAAGATCACCCAGACAATGGTAAGCATTTACTGGAATTTGATAGCTTGAACTTGATTCAGGAGCTGAATCAAGTTGATTCAGGAGCTTAATTTTTCCATGTGAGATTGTCCTACTTTGTACCGTAATTACTACTGTGATAATATTGAAATAGCTTGTGGTGCATGTCTGATGGATGTAGATGAGAAGAGCACATACATGACCAAGATGATTAATGCAAGTTTTTACCATTTTTGTGCTTAACTATTTCTGTGATAACATAGTAGGCCTGCTCAGAATTTACATTTATGGTGGGTTGATGTTGGCTGGCTGCCAGACACCCGCCCAGTCACTCTGTCACTCCCCTTCCTTAATGGGACAGGGAGAAAAAAAAAAAAAGATGGGAAAGCTCATAGGTCAAGATGCAGACAGGGAGATAACTCACTAATTACTGTCACAGGCAAAACAGACTCATTTGGGGAAAATTAATTTGATTTATTGCCAATTAAAAATAAAGTAGGATGGTGAGAAACAAGCACCAAAACTAAAACACGTTCCCCCCGACCCCATCTCCACCTTCTTCCCAGGCTCAACTTCACTCCCAATTCTTCTATCTCCTCCCATGTCAAGTGGCACAGGGGGGATAAAGGTTGGGGGTTGAGGTCAGTTGATAACACTTTGTCTCTGCTGCTCCTTCCTCACACTTTTGCCCTACTCCAGTGAGGGGTCCCTCCCATGGAATACAGTCCTTCCCAAACTGCTCCAGCGTGGGTCCTCTCCACCAGCTAGGGTCCTTCAAGATAAGACTGCTTCCGTGTGGATCCCCATAAGCCACAGTTCCTGTCAGGAGCCTGCTCCAGTGTGGGCTCTCCATGGACTGCAGCCTTGTTCAGGGCATATTCACCTGCTGTGTAATAGCATCCTCAACAGGCTGCAGTGTGGATACCTGCTTCAGCATGGTCCTCCATGGGAGGGGGTCATCCTGCTTCACCATGGTCTTCATGGGTTGCAGGGGAATCTGTTCCAGTGCCTGGAAGAGCTCTTTCACCTCCTTCCCTGACCTTGGTGTCTGCAAGGTTGTTTCTCCTATATTTTTCCTCACTCCTCCCTGTCACACTCTTCTGCACAGCATTTTCCATGAGACGTCACCAGCTTGGCTGATGGGCTCAGCCATGTCCTGTAGTGGATCTGTTTTGGAGCTAGCTGTATCTGGCAGAGGGCAGCTCCTGGCCTCTCCTCACAGAGGGCCCCCTGCAGCCCTGCACTGCCAAAACCTTGCCAAAACCTCAATGCACAGCCCCTCTGTCCATCCAGCACCCCTGCCTGCATCCTGGGCCCTCCTATCCACTCCAAGCATCCCCTACTTGCTGGTTGCTCCAGCTTGATGCTCAGTATGAAATGTGGCACTCTCACCCTTATCCCAGAAGCACCCCACACAAGTCCACCTGATATACCAGCCCAGATCCCAGGCCCCTCTGCTCTCTGGCTTGAAGTTTGCTAGGGAGTACACACACGCTGCCCCCATGCACGCTGGATTTGGGGAAGATACAGACACTTACCCCCAGCAGCTGGCACAAGGCGCACTGGCTGTGACCTCCTGCTCTGTCCTTGCAGCTCCCCTTTCCTCCCCTCATGGGTTTGTATAACTTTACTGATTCCCTCACCCCTCCCAGCCCAGTGTCCAGGATCTCCCCTGGTTGACAGTCAGATCAGTTGCAAAGTCTGGGTTGATCTTCCTGGAAGGGGCACCTGCAGTTTATTGACAGGCCATCAGTTGTTGTGACTGGTGAGGTTGTTTCTTGTCATTGTCTCCATGTTTGTTTTGTTAGGTCTGTGTCTCTTTTTTTTCTGGCTTCTCCCTTTTCCCCTCAGTTTCCCAATTAACCAGGCCCTTCATGAGATAGTCTTGCTAGAATAAACATTCTCAAGACTCACATGTCTTCATCAATTGGTGTGAATGACCAGGTTTGGTTTTCCTCACTGTCTCCCATGCTGGTCATGTTTGATCCCTGTATGTTCTTGTGTATGAGCTCATCCTTTCCTTATTACCCCTTTTTTTGCCTTGAAAAAGGTCCTTGACCAGATGCCCGTAAAGAAGCTGACATTCTCCTTCCACATATCCTTACACTTGCAGACTAGCATTTTGCCTTTAGCTAGACATTGTGAAATTGTTATATAGAGGTATCGGTTGCCAATGTGTAAAATGGTTTCTGTTTTAATATCCTTGCAGATGAGATGAAACTATTAGAGATGAATTTTCCTGCAGGAAAAAACAGAATTCTGAAAAAAGAATCAACTTCTAAAGAAATACACAAGACACTGCCTAAATGTGTTAAACGACAGTCCAAGCAAAATAGTTGTCTGGATCAAAGCACTAATGAGCTTTCACCAAGGAAGAAAGCTAAGCTGAGCACTGATGAGGCTGTGGTCCAGAGTTCAGAAAGTAGCCTGGAGCCAGATAGTTGTTTGACCGAGCTGAAACAATTTGAAGTGTCAACTCTAAAATCATTTACCTTGACAGATCCTGCAACGTCAGTATCAAACTTTCTGAAAGGGACCAAACCCATCCAGGCCTTGCTTGCCAAGAACACTGGGAACAAAGTGACCTTAACAAATCAACTGTCACCTCCTCCAGGCATAAATGTATCTACTTCTGAAAAGCCAGTTTTATCACCTTTGGAATCATCACTGATGAAGCCAGCATTGCCCTTTCAGACCAGTTCAAAGACTCCTTTACAAATGGTGTACAAAATGCCAAATGGCCACTGTGTACCAATAGACCTTCACAGCAGCTCTGTGAAAATTCAGATGCAACCTGTGATTGACCCTAAAACTGGAGAAAAAGTGATGCAGCAAGTTCTTATTTTACCTAAGAATTTTCTTATTCAGCAGAAGGAAGGAAAAATTGTGTCTAAGGACATTCAGTCACTACAACAAAAATCATCTGAGCTGCACTGTACAACTTTACCAGAAATATCAAATGTCAGTGTTTCTTTAACACCTGTTCTGGTTACAGGCCCTGCAAGTGCTACCACTCAGTCACCTAGTACAATTTTTAACAAGAATGTTACCCAGTTGTCACAAGTGACTGGTCCCGTGAACACTACACAACCATTGCCTGCTGTAACTTCAGCAGGTAGCTTATCAACAATTAAGATGAGCCAAACTGAAGCTGACAAAATCAAGACTACAGTTTCAACAGCCACATTCCCTGTGTCTTTGACTTCAACTACTCCTTCCATAGCTAGCCAGTCTTTGATATCATCATCAGCATTAAGTGGGTCTACAAATGCTGCTTCTGCCTGTCGTAGTCTTGCATCACAGGAGACAACTGACTCCTTTGAAACCAGGCAAGAGCTGAAGACGGTGTGTATAAGAGAATCACAATCCATTCTGGTCACCACACGAGGTGGAAACACAGGAATTGTTAAAGTGCGAACAAACCCAGACCAGATTTCACCTGGTAGTTTATCTTCTAGTTCAGTTTTCACTTATTCACCTCAACTTCAGGCCTTTCTTGTGCCAAAAACCACAGCATTATCATGCTCTACTCTTCCATCTGTAGGAACAGCCACATCTGGTCTCCCACATGTTGGACAGTCGTCTCTTTCTGGATTTGCCCCCTCCACAGCTGCTTTTGCTAACATTCCAGCTTTCCCAACTGATTTTGCCCAGCCAATGGAAAAAAATACCAAATTCACATTACAGCAGCCTGCTGTTGGGGGTAGTTTGTGTCAAGTAATAGAGAACTCCTGTTACGTGTCCTCTCCTTTATCCTCCATTTCATTAGCTAGCAATTTGATGTCAGCAACTCCAAACAGTCCTATTAGTGTGACTAGTGTTGGACAAAATAACACTGTCATAATTCCAAATTCTTCTGTGCAGCAACAAGGTGATACTAAAACCAAAACAAATACTGTTACACAATCTCAGTCTAATTCAGCAACAAATGGAGATCGAATCAGTGGTACTCCAGTCCAGAAACTTACATTAGTCACAAATCCACCTATTTTGTCACCCTGTGGGTCATCAGGAGTCAGTATTATACCCTCTCCAGCATCCACTAGTGTTAATGCTCAGAAGTTGGTTTTCATTAACACACAAATTGCCAATGGCCCATCAACCACCAATCTAGTTGCAGAGTCACTGAAACATAACTTTCCTTCTTCCCTAAGCAAAACCTTCGTTAGTGCCACAGAGCAACCACAGTTGGTTCTGATCCCATCTACAGTAGGAACACCAATAAGAATAAATTCATCTCCAACTATTGCTCAAGTAAAAGATGCGAAAATTGGACTAAATATAGGTCAAACCATTGTAAATACTAAAGGCAATGCACAACAGGCTCCACCAGTTAATATATTGCACTCTGCCATTTCTACAGGAGAAGACAAAAAGAGCATCAGCTTGGCGCTGTCTCTGACAAGTAGTAGTACTTTGGTTCCTGTTCCAAGTTTTGTGAGTCAAAGTGCCATGTTAGGTAATGAATCTGTATGTGTTGCAACAAAAGCTGAAAATGCCCGTACAGTAACAACAGCAAATGCATGCGTAGAATCAGTTTCAGTAACATCAAGTGGAATTTTTTCTGGGGCACGGCCCACTGTCTTGATTGGTGGAAATGATCCCTCAAGAATAAGGCCAGTACTGGGTAATCAACTGTGTACATCAAATATTGGAAAGACTGTGGGTATATCAACTGTGAAAACAGGACATCTTGCTTCATCTGTGCTTATTTCAACAACACAACCAACAGTATCTCCTCAAAATTTAGCATCTGCTTTGCAATTTCCAGTCATTAGCTTGCCTGGATCTGTAGCCACCCCCCACAAAGTGTTACATACAGTTCCTCGCTTGGCAGCAGTTCCAGCTCCTCCTCCAGTACCAAAAAGCCAGTTGCCCACACTGCTTCAGTTTCAATCATCAGGAGTTTCAGCTGCTGTGCCAAGTAATGCAGGTATTCAGTTGCCCCCTCCAGCACCAAATACAGGTAAAGTCATTAGTTTCCCCAGTTTTTCTACCCTACAATGCCAGCAGGTGCCTCCTGGTACAGAGAAACAAAGTCATGCTTACACTTGTGCTTCTACCTTTCCGATGTCTGCAGCTTCACCAACTGCAACAAGCAAGGCAGGAGGTCAGCTGAATGAACCTTTCATTCAACAGAAAATAGTCATTAACACCTGTATGCCTTTGGCACCTGGAACACAGATAATGATTAATGGTACTCGTTTTGTTGTTCCACCACAAGGCCTTGGAGCTGGCAGCCATGTTCTTCTTCTCTCTTGTAATACAAAACAGATGACTCCTTTAACTATTAACCATGGTCAAGATGTTCAAGGTGTGCCAATTGTTAATCCAATAACCTCGAAATTCATGCTAGCACCAAGTAATTCATTAAGTTGGGAAATATCAAAACATCCTTTGAAAAGTTCTACAAAAATTGTGAACTCTTTTGGGTCTGCAGATGCTTTACCCATCGTACATGCAACACCCCAGATATTTGGTACTCCAGCTAGCTCATGTAGTCCACTGTCTGCAGCAACACTGTCTGTATCTTCAGTGATAAAATCTCCTGTTAATGTTGGAGCTACATCTTCTGTGGTTTCTACCATTCATCCTCTGAGCTCTCATTTACCAAGCAACACTTCAGTGTTTCACTTAGACACTTCTATCAAAAAACTGTTGGTAAGTCCAGAGGGAGCCATTTTGAATGCTATAAATACTCCAGCATCAAAAGTTTCTTCCCTGTCTTCATCACTGCCTCCTGTTGTTGTGTCCACAAGCAGAAATCCTACCACTGTCGTCCCTGCATCTCAGCCATCTTGCCTTGATAAACCTGACAAAGCTGCATCCTGAATTTACCGCAAATGAGCCACTTGGAAATTCTGGGGCATTCTTCTGACTTTGGAAGTTGTAATTATTGAATATTTTCTTACATTGTTTGAGACTGTTCATTTACTCAAAATTGCTTAAGATTACAGTCCTTTCCTGTTTACCTGTGGGGCTTAGGAGGAGGAAAAATGTGTTTAGTTTGTCAGAAGTTTTCAGAGAGTTCTTTAGTAAAAAGGTCAGAAATGACTGATGAGTTCATTAAACAATTTAGCTTGGAGAAATCTAGCCTTTTGCACATGTTCCATCTTACAGTATGGACTGTTTGCCAGTGTGTTTATGACAGTATATATCTCCTTTTTATTTGTCAAATTTATTTTTGATTTGTTTCTGTAAAAAAATATTTATGCATTGTAAAAATGCAGTCTATGGTATAGAATTGTACATATTCATGAATTCCTAACAACCTGTACTAAACTATATGTACAAAGAACTATGCTGTCTTATTTATGTTTTGTTTACATAATGTATAGTTTTTTAAGTATTTTAGTAACTTTGGACCAGTGTACTGTTTAGCAACAATGCAGAAGAATCTGCATATAATAAATCAAGTTGCTGTACTGCTTTGGTTTGGCAATAGTTTAAAAATGTATATATCTGTTACACCATGGCAGAATACATATACATCTTCCTGCTTAATGCAGATGCATCTCAGCTGTTGCAATATATTAGAATGAAATTATTTAATCTCTTCTGCTCTTCTTTGTGGTTTACATTTCACACGATTTGATAGGAGTTGGAAGGAAGGCCATCTTGTTGATCCTCCTGATACAGGGCAGGATAACTCATACTTCATCCATTCTTAATAAATGTTTTGTTATATTGCCTAAAATCTCCAGTGGTGTGGTAAGACTAGAAATGGTTACCCAGACAGCAGTCTAAATCACACTGGTTGCTGTTCAGGACTACCATGTTTTGTCGTGAAGCTCATAGATCTGTTGAACAGTTCACTATTCTCTTTTTCACATCCTTGTATGCATTTCCATGTATCTGGCAACTGTAACAAGGTCACTCATTAATCTTCTGTCCAGCTATAACAAGCTACCCCATTTTTCATCAGTCATGCTTTCTAGATCTGTATTTTTT
>VZTL01076697.1:0-14988 GCA_013400535.1 Scopus umbretta
TAACTCCATCCCAGCCAAAACCTGCATAATTGGATAGTTCATTGGAGTGTTACTTTAAACAAAAATACCCAAATAAAACTGAAGAAATAAAGGTGGAAGTGATTAGGAGCTTGTTCTGCAGATCTTTCTTCTGCGGGACCTGTGGTTTAATTTAATTTAAAAAAAAAACCAAACACCTTCTCTTTCTTCTATGGTTTTTTTTTTATGTTTTACTGAGTTTGTCAGCTCTTGATAACATCTTAATGTTTATGCAAGTGAATGAAATTGCTTCATTCTGTCAGATAGATAAACAAGATAAAGTCATCAACAAATCACACACAGTAGCAGTAACATTATTACCCGTGGTAACACAGAAACCTTGCAGAAAGGCCTTCACATCTCAAGACATTCTTTAGTTTTATAGCCGTGTCAAGCCTGTAGTGCCTGTACATATCCATTTGTCTTAAAAACAGCCATTATCTGCCTCATCAATAGCTCTGCTTTAGCTGATAAAGTTTAATTTGTATTTGAAGTAGAAAGACATGCCAGGCCAGATCTGGAATTCAACTCAGTAGACTTAATTTCTCCAGACTTCTAGGTAGCTTGCACTATGATTCCTATCAAAAAACCTTTTCATCAGTTGACAGGGGAGAATTTGATTTTTTTGAAAATCCATACTTAACATGACCTAGATGATGATGTTCAACTATCAGTTAGACCCAACAGTAGCACTTCTTTTAAGATATAGTCAAGCATCTTTAAAAACTGGACTTGAGCAGCAGCACTTGCTGAGATAAATTTGAAATAGAATTTATATTTAAGGATGCCTGCATCAGAAACTATTTATAAGCACTTTGCATTTTTTAAGTGTGTTTGAGTGGAAGAAAGGTTTTAATGACTTTTGGTGACTTGTATGAGATCTGTTCTCTCTCCCTGGACTGGGTTGGTGGCTTGCATTCCTTTCAAGCAGATCACCAGGTGTTATTCTTCCTTGGTGGTCTGTATGGTAAAAAGAAAGTCCTGGTATGTAGCATAACCACCTTGTTATACTATTCAGAAAAGTGCTTTCAATGATAATTGAAAATTGTTGGCATGAACATATATTGGTCCTTTTCAGCTCCCCTCTGAGCTTCCAAGAGCACAGCACTGAACAGACTCTGGATTACACTTTTCCTTTTTTTTTCTTCTTTGTCTGACAGAAGAGGAGAGAAACTCTGCCTAGTTAATTTGGTATTGTGCATGTGCTGACTGCCTACACAAGCTGCTGCCCATTGTACTCCCAAATATAGATTTAAGACTCAGCAAGGTGCTTTATCCCTCTCTTGGACAAGTTGTTGGAGCAAAGGCAGAAGAGAAACTTCTCTGGAGTTGGTTTCACCACTCTACCATAGGAGCGTGAATACTTTTTATAAGTAACTTAATTCCAATACAGTTGAGTGGAATAGTTGTGAGCTGAAATTTTGCTCCTGATAAATCATGAAGGCATAATCTGCCCTTTTCAGTGCTTTCAGAAGTAAACTAAAAAGATTAGCTTTTGAATTATTTCTAAGCTTGGCTATAAAGGTGCCTGTTGGAGCAGCGTACTCTGCCCTTGTATTAGTTCTGTAAAACCTTGTTTTCTAAAGCAGTCTCTGTGTTTGAAATGTTTTTTCCTTATATCCTAAGGATATATTCAGTCTAACAACTGTGGAGTTATCTGTTTGCATCCCCACAATACTCTTTATAAGTGAGTACTGCCTTGTGTCTTGGGATTGAATCGCTGCAGCTGATGCACAGTAATTCATTAGACAAATGTTGCTATAGGAAACCTAACCAGAGAATTTGTTATACAGCACTCTCCAATAGCAAACTGCTGACACAGCTGTTAACCAGAAACGTACCTGAAGTTATGTTTATGGCCTACTTAAATACTGAATGCAAGCAAAAAGAAATAGAAAATTTCCAAGAGCTGAATTAAGCCTGACTGTTGATTTAATAGAATACTGAAAATGGAAACAGATGTAAAAATCTTACTGATAATTCTTTCTTTTTTAATATTTTTCAATGCAGTTTTTACTTTCATCTACTTTTCCAGTGTGAGTATTCTACAAAGCAACAAAATATTCTGTTAGGAATTTTTCCAATAACAATAGTGGAATATTTTTGTATATTTAATCTCTTTCATTTCTCTAATGTTCTCAGTATTTGCCATGACTCTCTTTCTTGTCTCGCCTACGTAACAGTGTCTTTAATCTCTGACATTTCTGTGATTTTGATGTTTTGTTCTCGTTTACCCATAGGGTTAACTCCTTTTGCAGCTGTTTTCACTGTTCTCAGAAACTATAATGGGAGTAAGGAGTAGGTAGACATTATTATTACTTCTTTTTTGTTTCTTTGGGGATTTTTTTACTTTAATCCTCACCTATAACATTGTTAACCATTAACCTAGGCATCTCACTTGGGTCCTGCAGCAAGAGGAATGTGTTAGTCTACAAGAAGAAAACTGATCACTTTTCTACAACAGTTTATTGTAGAAAATTGTAACATCTGACTTAGCCAAAATACTTCTATTCCAGAGCAATTTCATAGTGGTTACTTACCTTTTTGAATGGCATCTTTCATGATGAAGATGCATTGTCCCTTATAAACAATTTTTTCAGTGTTGCCTTTGTTAAGACGCTTTGAGATTCCTTTCCCTACTACTAAATTCTGTTGTTTCTGATTGCATTCTATTCAAAATTTTCCTTCACTTCCAAATCATAAGGTCTTGAATTTTAATGCTGTGATACTATCACTTCCTAGGAACACATTTACTAGCATGCGAACTTCAAATTGTTCAGGACTGCTGAAATTTTCATTTAAGTCTCACATCCAGTGTTTCTCTATTTGAACTCTGCATCATCACACTGAGAAATTAGCCCCTAGGTATATAAGAACATACAAACAGTTCTGTATGTTAAACTGAAGATGTGTCTAGCCCAGTAATTGAGAGAGGATATGAATAATAAGACTATAAGAATGCACTGACACCCTTTCCACTACGTACTCACATAATAAGTTCTGCAGAAGAGGTATCTGTTTACAGTGTAATCCTTACAAGTAAAAGAAGGAAGGGTTCATTCCTGAATATATCCTTGAGTATACACATAGTACTCATACTGAGCACTTAACTTATATGCCTATACTTTTTCTATAACAATGCAGGAGAAAAGTCCTCTTCAGACAGGAACTGTGTCTTAAATTTGCTCTAGACCACTCATGAAGAGCACTTCAGGGATGATTGGATACCTTTTAATGATGAGATTCCTAAATCAGGCACCTCAGGAAAGTGCTTAAAATACAGCAGGATAGATAACTCTTTCCTTGGAAGATTAGATAATCATCATGGTAGGAGTCCAGAGGGTCTATGGTGCTCATGGCTAGCCAAAAGCCTGTGGTTCTGAAAATTCAGTTTCTTCTGTGCTTTATTTCTAAAGGCAAAGGAAAAGCAAACCTCCTGCAGAATAAGCAGCTGAAATTCTCAAGCAGAGCCCCTGTGGATTGGGTTTACTTGTCCACAGAGTGCAGATGCTGGAAGGGCTCTAGAAGAAACTGTTTGGTGTGTTCAGCTCCACACAGAAAAAAAAAAAAAAAACAAAAACAAACCTAATTTAAAAAGGGGAAGGGAGTGCAGAAAGGAGGAAAAAAAAAAGAATNTTGGGGGGTTCAACACCCAAAAAAAAAAAAAAAAAAACAACAAAAACAAACCTAATTTAAAAAGGGGAAGGGAGTGCAGAAAGGAGGAAAAAAAAAAGAATTGTGATTATGAGTGTGCTGAATATTTGCATTACCTGGATTAGAATTTATAGCTTTTATTAATCTGCATAATATTGGAATATAAGATGATTCAAACTCTTTTAAACCCTCTGAGTCATTTTTTATTGTTCTCTTAATATAGCCTTTTTAAACAATATTTTTTCTGAATGTCATCTTTAACACCAAATTTAATACAAGTATACAAAAGTACACCCAAGAAGCCAGTTTATCTCTTGAATCTGGGCATGTGGATCTGATTTGAACAAAGATAAATAGTCTCATTTTATTACAGGAACTTGTCATTAATAATACTAGGTATGTCATATACATTGTAACAGGTTCAGTGCATTTGGTCCTTTTGACATTTTATGAAGCAATGATAATGAAATTTTTGAGCTGCTACACAGCTTTGTGTAAAAGAAAACAACACTTCAGATTATTTACAAAAAAGTTTATTAAAAAATGTCAGGTAAATACATAATCTATTTTTGGGAGATGGTATAAATTCCATTAAGAAACTGAGAAGAAACTTTCTAAAACTATGTAGCACTTCATATAATAGTATAACTTCCATAAATAGTCTATACAAAAATGTTTGTTTCTATACAATAAAGAGAATCATTGCAATTATCGTTAGGTATGTAATAATTAGTAATCTGGACTTTCTGAAGCATGTGGGTGATGTGGTTTAACTCCAGTCAGCAACTTAGCACCACACAGCTGCTTGCTTACCCTCCCCCACCCTCAGTGGGATGGGGGAGAGAATCAGGAAAAAAAAAGTAAAACCTGTGGGTTGAGATAAAGGCAGCTTAATAGGACAGCAGAGGAAGAGAAAACAATAATAATAGTGGTGATAAAAGAATATACAAAACAAGTGATGCACAATGCAGTTGCTCACCACACTCTGACCAAGGCCCAGCCAGGCCCCGAGCAGCCATTGCTGCCCCCCAGCCAACTCCTCCCACTTTCTATACTGAACATGACACCATATGGTATGGAATTGCCTTTGGGCAGGTTGGGTCAGCTGTCCTGGCTGTGCCCCCTCCCAGCTTCTTGTGCCCCTGGCAGAGCATGGGAAGCTGAAGAGTCCTTGACTGGTGTAAACACTGCTTAGCAACAACTAAACCATCAGCATGATATGAACATTATTCTCATCCTAAATCCAAAACACCGCACTATGCCAACTACTGGGAAGAAAATTAACTCTATCCCAGCTGAAACCAGGACAGTGGGTAAGATCATACATTGTACTCTAGAGTGTTGTTACATTTTCTCTTCATATAAAAGCAGTCGTTCAAATTTCTTAATTTGCAGCTGCTCTGAGATTTAAGCATTGTGAGCTTTGGTGTTTTCTTTTTTTGTAGATAAGTTCTCACCTTTGGTAAAATACGATATCAAGAATTTAAATCATAGTAATAGTAGTAGTAGTAGTAGTAGTAGTAGTAGTAGTAGTAGTAGTAGTAAAAGTAGTCCTTTATCTTCCGCTTTCTTTGAGAAATAGCACAGTAATTTCTTGTAACATTCAACTAAGCTAAAAATTGGTTCACATTTATAAATATTGTGCAAGTAGTGAAAGAATAGGAAAAATAATGTCTTTAACATAAATTTAGGAGGTAGGAATCTAGTTTCTTACATAGTTTAGTTCTCCAGCTGAGTGAATGATGATACTAGAAAACATACTGTACACCTTATCTATAAGATAAGGAACATAATACCAGTCTGTCAGTCATGACTGCTATAATGATTTGTTATTTATTATCTGTAAATTTCTGTTACACTTAAAAGTGTTAAATATTAGTGAAGAGTTTTCTGACTTATGACAAAGCTCAACAGCTCATTCCCTAAAACATGTGTGAGAAGGCATTGTCATGGCAATGGCTGCATCATCACAGATAGGGGATTAATTGTGTTTCCACTACTGCATCAACCAAATGAGAATAATTGGCTAGCAGAAGAGAAAAACTTTGCTTAAATCTTAACAGCAAAAAGAAGCTATTAGCAAAATGTAGAAATGGAAATAAATATATTGGGGAAAGTAACTATGTTTCAGTTAAATTATGATGTGTGGATTTGGAAAGTTTTCTCAGTCAGAAAATCTCCACTTATTAGACTGAAGAGCAGTAAGGGTTTGCAGAAATTTCTCTAATGGGAACTGATATTTGAAAGCAAAGGCTAGTGGGACTGATGACTTTTCTCATTAGGCAGCATCTCTAACTAAATAAATCAGATGTTGCCATATAACATTTCACAAAATCTGTCAAACTGAAGGATGTAATCTGGAAACGTACCATGAAATTAGCATAGATCCATGCAGAATTGGATTCAACAAGCATTTTCATATTATACTAATTGACAAAAAGCAGTGCCAGCGCAGCACACAGTTTCACATGCAATTATTATTAGAGGGACAAGTGAAAACATTCTGAACTACAATTTTCTCCTCATGTTTTCATGTCAAGTGTTACACAAACCAATGTCTCCAGTAAGTAGAGTTTTCTCTTTTTAATACTGTGCAGTATACTCTTTAGCAGCACCTTTCCCTTTTCAAAGCAAAAGGTTAAATGAGATCCTTTCCCTGCATAGCTCTGGGGGCTGTGCAGAAAAAAGAGTAAAAATGTTTTTCAGGAAGGAGTGTGGAATTAGCTCAGCATGGCAGCATAGACTCCATTGTGTTAGTCTCAGTGTCGCAGAGCAAGCGATGGAGGACGCATAGTTCTAAGGCTGGTTGCTCCAGGCTTTCTCTGCGAGTAGTGGGGAAAGACGTCCTCTTCCAGAGGTGGTTGAGGGCTTCTGGGTAAGGGCCTGTTCTGAAGATGTTCTGTGCTGAAAAAAATGCTTCAAAAGGAGCATTTAATTTTTCAAGCAGACCAGCATTGCCTTAACTGGCAAACTGAAGAAAGCCCCTGCGATAAGGTATTCTTTAGAACTCTCAGCACTTTTTGGTAAGAGGACCTGAGTTCAAATCACTTTTTGAAGTCAAGAAAAGGAGGAAATCTTGTTGCCTCTTCTTTACGCTCTGTGAATACTCAATGAAGCAGTTTGTGTTTATGTGTGTGACAGGCTTCAGGGTGGCCATCTGGGAATGTATGTACCTACCTTGCTGGTGCTAGTACTTCCTTTCTCAGCAAGGTACCGAATATCCAGAAACCCTGGACAAATGAACAAATATCTCTTTTTTATGTGCTATATTTCATGTCCTTGCCAAACATACAAATAGTATATATCTGGGAAAACAGAAATATACCAGCCTTTTTTCAGCGCCTTCTTGAGTCCCTTCAGCTTCAGCTCTCCTTAAACTTCTTCAGGTTTGGTACAAGACATTGACAGTTGAAGCCAGGGCTAGTAATCAGGTTATTGTTGATAATTAATTGTTGATATTTGACAGATTGTTGACAGTTACCATTTATCAGGCTAGCACATTTTGTGCGCGTGTACCTTCAGGAAAGCTCCTATCTCTAGCTGAGCCTTATGCAAGCTTTCTGGGAGAGATACCTCCTTTGTTTGTTTGGTTGATTTTTTTTTTTCTGTTTTATTCCTTTTGTTATGTGAAGCATACCATTCTTGCTACATTCACAATAAACAGACAATACACTACACTGTCTCCATTATCAGGTTGTCCAATGAAGCATGACATTCAGTTTCCTTGCAATTGGTATTTTAGCATAACTCATACTGAATAGTCACCAATGTTTAAACATTTGTAACATTATCCAGCTTTCCCCTATTTCTGCTAATTTATCCACCTTCTGTAGTAGAGAATGGTAAAATTTAATATGCACTGTCCAAGCAACCATCTCTTGCAGTTTGCTATGAAATCAGACTTTTTGTTTTGCTGCCTGTTAATGTTCTTGTTGAAAAAAATGAAAAGGCACTAAGGCAAAACATCCTACTCAATAACAACTCAAAGAATGTGTGGGTTGCTCTTATAGAATCTATCCCATAAGATTTTTTATTCACTGGGGAGGGAATGAGTGGATAGTGAAAGGTCAATCCTCACTGCTTCACATACCAATATTCTGCCTAATGCATGAAAAAGTATATGAAAGGGAAAGCAATTATCAGTGTAACATTTCAGATTATAACAATTCTCATAAAATAATTAAACGCTCTGTTTACTCTGATCAGTTACTGTGCTGATGGCATTATACCATTATGAAAACTGTGGTTTTAAAGAAAAGGTTTTCTAATGTAGGTAACATTTACAAAACATTGGCACAAGCTGTGCTGCAGTTCAAAAGCAATGTATGTTCTCCTGTATAAAGGAAAAAGATGCAGGATAGTAGCTACATATATTACCAGTAGTAGGGAAACAGGATAATTAAAAAATAACTAGGAAGATAATTAAATGATAACGGAGACTAACCTGATGTGCTTTAGGCTAAGTGCAATAATTAATCTTGATACATGGTATATAATAAGGGCTTTCCAATATATTCTCCTACACTATCTTGCTATTATGAAATCACAGTTCTTTGTGCAGGAAATAATTGGACTAAAGTGAAATGTTCATGTTAGACTAGCGTAGTTAGTTCTTCTGTGAAAGGTGCATTTTAGAGAACAGGCAGGAAGAACTGAACAACTTAATTAGCTATGGAATTTCTGAGGCTTACAAATATATAGGAATCCTCTGCCCCTCCCTGCTTTTGGCTTTCAATGACTTTAACGAAAGATGCTAGAGTCATTGGTCTGGAGACTTGAGATTCTCTGCAGAAGCAAAGGTTCATTGAACTGCAAGGCTATTTTAATCCTATTCTAGAACGGAACACCTCTTGGAAGGAACACTTATTTTTATGTCAAACTATCAAAATATGGACCATGGGTCACTTTGCAGTGTGCTTGTTTACTTAAACAGATTTTAAGATTTTTAGGATGATAACCTCAGATAGTTTGTACTTACTCCTTTTTTTTTAGAGTACTCATCTTATTACATCAATATCATATTGTTCTTTTCAGAGGTAAGTGAAGTACAATTTATAAAATAGCAAATGGTAGGCTACAGTCATTCATTATGTCAACTCTCTGGGGAAACAGCAAAAGTAAGTATGAATTACTGTCAACCGTGATACTGGCTTTTATAATACTGACTTCTCTGAAATGAATTAAGGTCAATAATTTCCATTCATATAACTCTCCAAGTAATGGCAACTTTTTAATGAGTATAGTTAGAAAGAGTTTAACAGCACACCACTTCCTTATAGCATCAATACATGAAAGAAAATACAATTGGTAGAAATAAATAATTTCTTCTACTTTTGAGCATAAAACTTTTTTTTGCCATAAAACCAATGCTGGGCCACTGCAAAATTTCAGCTTTAAGAAAAAGAGGTAGAATAATGGAGAACATGGGATGAAAAGCAGGAAAGATTTACTAGATCAAGTTTGAAGATAACCTGAGGGTTTAAATATTCGTAATCAGAATCCCTAGACAGGATAAAGTAAGTGAAACTCTGCCAGTTTGTACCAACAGGACATGTATATCTGTCTGTCTTTGGCTTGCCTGGCTGCATGTAAATTATTGACTGTTTTGTGAGCTTCAGTGATTCACATTTGCCACACTGACATCTATGCTGTGACTATCTGTATCATGGAAAGCAAAGGGAAGACACAGGGTGCTCTGCAACAGGGGGATGGAGCATACAGGGTTCTTTCTGGATCTCAGTCAGAAAGGCACAACAGCAAAGAGTGTAACAAATTTGCTTTAACAATACAATAATATAGGAAGAGAACTATAGTTAGAAAGTAAATCTTACCTCCCTCCATGGAACCCTACTCCCATGCAGCATCAGAAGGACCTCATATGAATTCCCACAGCTAACTGCACAGAACCCACCTGCGGAGAGGTTCAGTCTTCCTCCTGTACCATGGTGCCTTTTATCTTGTGTAGCAAACAAAACCATATATCTTCTCCTTACGTGGTGTGATGTTATCTTTCATGACGTCCACCAGAGCGCAGCACTGACCAGCCTGGGGCATCCCAGCACCTTCCTTTACAGTGTTGCATGCTGGGGAATTATTTATATGCAGCTACACATGTTAAGCACTACAAGGCCGAATAGAGCCGGTGTGCCTTGCCCAAGATCACCGACTACTCCAGTATGATGTTTACCCCAAGGAACCCACTACAGAGGGTTAGTTATCTAGTACAATATGGGGTAGGATTGATACGCATATTACAGATTATTTACCTTAACAACCTGCAGAAGTCACTTTAACAAAGCAGAACTAGGTATAAAACTAAAAAAATGAAGTTGATGCAAGAAGGTTGTGTTCATATATCATCAAAATATGATTTCTCTGAACTAGTGAAGTTAGGGGGGAAGTGTATTTGGAGGAGATCACTTGCTGCACTTTCTTTTGTTTTCAGAACTTATATTTTTTGTTTTAAATCCTCAACAATGTACTTGAGAAGAGGAGGAGTGGGTGGAGGAATGGAAATAAAGAAGTAATACACTTTGCATGCAATTTCATTTTTTTTCTCTGCTTGGTAACCAGGGTCTGAAATAATTGTTCTAGGCTACCATCTTCAAAAATATCTGTGTCATACATGGTGATGTGCTTTGTGGACATCTGGCCCTGATTTTCTAGTTCTCTGCCTCATGGATATAGCTTATGAATCTTCTGCTTATGTGAAACATAAATGCTTCAGGAAATACAGTCAATTTCTATGTTGTCTGTTTTGCTGAATTCTGTTTGTGGAGTTCTGGGAGTCATGACTTTACCCACTTCTACTCCTAATTTGTAATTACACCTCCTGTGATTTTGAGGTTACAAAATTACATAATCTGCCTGGTTTTCTCAAACACAGAAGAAAATGTCTGTGACCATTTTATAGGAGAAATTGTTGTGAAATGTATTAGGTGTAGGGATTAAGTATGAAATTCAATAAATTTTGATTTTATTTTTGTTTGCTTTCTGGTAATAGAACTCAGATTCTGGTGAGAACTGCAAATACAAATTTTGATATATCTAGGAAAAAAAAATACTCTTCCTCTCATTCAACTGAAAGCAAAAAACTCCAGAAATCTCCTGAAAATTTTGTCTTGTAGACCTCCAGGTTAAACTAGCAAGTGCAATAAGGGTTTGAATGAAATCTTGAAGCCTTTTGGCATTGGCGTATTGCCAGAATTTCTTGGAGCTGGTTTGGAGAGGATTTTTTTGCAGGAACCAGTATGGGTCTTTTTGAAGAAATCCTGCATGTTTGCAAATCCTGTCACACTGAGAGGGAGATGAAGGTGTCTGGTGCTTCTGAGGAAGAACACAGAGTTAACAAGATCATGTTACCCATCACCTGATTAGATGGAGCAGTATTTTAAATAGGACTTATAGCTAGTATTTATTCAGAAGGGGACAACAGATTAAAGTATATTTAGAAATGTGAGTCACATTTCACAGGGGACAAAAGCAACTTGCAATTTCTGCTTCAGTGCTTACTTCTTATTACAATAATAATAAGCAACAAGAATAATTTTGAGGTTTCCAGAATAGGAGAGAAAGGAAATATAAGCAGCAATTCATTGTCCAGACCAAAGAGGTAATTTTATGCATCTTGTAAATAAAAGCTACAAACAAAGCCAACCAACAACTGGGAGAGTAGCAAGGTAATAGAAGAAAAACTGCTTAACAATGGCTATGCCACTATTAAGCTTTCATGATAATCCAGTGAAATACAAATAAATGGAAATATACTGATATCACTGAGGGATGACTCTGCTCTTTTGAGATAGACCTGTAAGATGGACATATTGCCTGGCAAACCACTTCTCCCAAGTTTACATCTAAACTAGCCTAAAATTACACAGGATTTTTTACACTGCTACAATTAGCAGAAAACATCATGACTGTGATTTTCAAGGCCACAGGGGAAGTTCTACATTGTTATTCTGTCATTTAAAAAAGTAGAAAAGCATGCCTGAGTCAGCAGAAATATTCTCCTGCACCTGATGAGCTAAGATAAGAAAGGAAAATGGGAGAAGAAAGATTCCTAACATCACTCTTGCAGAATATGTCATTCAGTTACCAGAAGTCTCCATCAAAAATATAAATTCATATTATGAGAATGACTTGTTCTTCCTAGGATAGGTATTTTCATTGAGTGCTCTTCATTCACCTCAAAGATCTAGGCTACCTACACCCATCGAAAATGCAGCATCCTGTCTCTGCAAGGCAGGAATGCTCATCAACATGCTGTAAGGAATGGCCATGAAGTACAAACTATAATTGAGATATACAGTGAAAGCCTATTGGAGCAGATATTGATAAATTTCTTTAGAGATATGGAAATTTTTCTTAGATGCAAGAGTAAATCCTTTAAAATTGAGACACTGCATTTTTAGTTTCAGCATTCCTCAGTGCAATTGTACATGTGAAGAACTGATATTTCTGCAGTTCAAAAAGATCTTGTAGAGATAAATACAACAGATGTGAGTTGTACATACAGCAGTATTTATTGCTTGCATTATTGTATCATGAAGGAGCATGGAAAGACTCATCAGCTAGAAAAATAGAACAACCAGATAAGGTGGGAACCTTTGAGCATTTTTAAATTATATTATTTTTCTTGAGTTTATAATATTCTGAAACAATTTCCTGTTTCTTTATGATTACATTTGCAATTCTCCTTCAAAAAATGAATGAATGCATTTAGACTAGATTTGTGATAAAATCCAAATGATGAAACCATAATTAATAAACTATTTACACAGCCCTAATGACTGATTTGCAGATTTGTGGCTCTGTATATTTGTTAATTAATTAACATTTGTTTAATATTTTGAATATGGCAAACACCATGAAAGCACTAAGCACAATTAGTCACCCTTTTACAGGCTTTATTTGAAAGAATTAACTCAGCTGGATTAGAAGGAAAATAATCTGACTAAGTAGATGGATTTACAAGCTGACAGATTTCATTACTGTAGGGATAAGAGGCAATTCCTGCTGTTAAAAGTAGATTTATGGATGGCAGAGGAAAAATGAAGGACAGTGTTAAGGAAACTCTGTGTCTAGCATTGCTATTGGCAAGTATAAATGGGACACCTGCATTTCCACATTATGTGACATGACGACAGCTATATGGTCATGCAGCTTTTTAAATGTGTTAACAGCAAAAGGAGGATGAGAGAAAACATTGGCCCATTTCTTTATGAGATCAGTCACCTCACAAACAGATGTAGACGAAGCAGAGACATGTAATGCCACCTTCGCCTCTCTCTTTAACAACGATGATGAGCCCTGGGAATGATAAACTCCCAGCCAACTCTGAACTTGTTCAAGACTTGCTGCTCCAGCTGGATGCACATAAGTCTATTTGACGCAATGGGATTCATCCTAGGGTACTGACAGAGCTGGCCAGTGTAATCGGGAGACCTCTCTCCATTATTTTTCAATGGTCTTAGGAGTCTGCAGAGGTCCCAGTCAACTGAAAGCTGGAAAATTTTGTCCCAATTTTCAAGAAAGTTAAGAAGGAAGACCCTGGTAATTACAGGCCTGTCAATCTCACCTCAGTGCCTGGTAAATTTATGGAGAAGTTTATTCTGGGAGTTACTGAAAAACACTTGAGAGACAATACAGCCATTGGTCATAGCCAACACAGGTTCACAAAGGGAAAGTCCTGCTTAACAAAATTAATTTCCTTATATGACAAGGTCACGCATCTAGTTGACCAAGGGAAGCCAATAGATGTGGGTTTTTTTGTTTATTTTAGCAAAGCTTTTGATACCGTCACAGTATCTCTGGAAAAAAATGTCCACCATACAGATAGACAACTCTTGGGTGAGCAATTGGCTGATGGATTGGGCTCAAAGTAAATAGGGTTACATCAGGCTGGCAGCCAGTCACTAGTGGGGCTCCCCAGGGGTCAATTTTAGGGCCAGTGCTCCTTAACGTTTTTATAAACAATCTGGACGCAGGAGTCATATGTATAATATATAAGTTTGCTGACACTGCTAAACTAGGAGGAACTGTGGACCGCCTCAAAGGTAGAGAGGTCTTACAGAGAGATCTGGATAGACTAGAGAGCTGGGCAGTCACAAACCATAGGAAATTTAACAAAAGCAAGTTTCTCTACCTGAGATGGAGTAATCCTGGTTATACATACAAATTGGGTGACAAGAGGCTGGAAAGCAGCCCCATTGGAAGATGATAAAAAATGAAAGGGAAAGTTAGCTGAACAGGTAAAAGGGGAAGTAAGGTAGAACAAACAAACTGGAGGTCAGTTGAGATGTCCAGAATCAATTCCTTGCCTCACAGCTCCCTGTTCTCCCTTTTACACTTGACAGCCAAGCAATGGAGTCCAAATTCCTGGATCCTGATTAGTAAAGCTGAGAACAGGGACAGGCCATCTGGAAAAACAGCACTTCAGGAGTGCCAGCGAAAAAGCTGGAGAATAGCTTGAGCAGCCTGGAGACCTATCTCATGCTGGCCAAAAACAGCTGGGATAAAGCAGTTCACCAATTCTGCAGTGCTGTATGCGGCATGACACCTCACAGAACTATACTACAACCTGTAAAGATAGAACAGGAGATGATCCATCAAAAGAGAAGGAGAATAAGAAATATCTCTTGCCACTGGAGATTCTTAATGCTAGAAATGCACTTTGGCTTGCTATGCTAGACTGCAAAGAGCCAGCTATGCTGGCTTAATGCCAAGAACCAGGAATATAGACACACCTGCAGAGTTGTGCATGAGAGGGAGGTCAGACCCAATGACCACCACAGTTGTCTTCCAACCTATATATGCTTTGATAACAAGAGTGTATGGGCAGCAACTGAAGTTCTCCCACCTGAAAGTGATACAAAAGGAAGTGGGGCTGCTCTTTTGCTCATCAGAATGAGTATGCAGAAAAAAATAGATTTTTCTGGGATAAAGGTGAAAGGATGATCAGTGGTGATTCTATCTGTGGAAGGAAATTACATAAAATTATGAAGAAAAAAGTTACATTTGAACATCAGACATCTAATGAAGAAGCCATCAAAAAGTGATAGAAGAGAATGAAACACAATTTGAAGGATGATGGCTCATTAAGGAAAGAGAATAGTTGCATGCTGAGGTAGAAGATACTGAAGAACAGAGTGATGAACACCATACCTTTTAATAAGAATACAGGTGGCTCAAACACAGTGTGATAACAACTCTCTCCTGTTCACATGTTTTTAAGACTGATGAACTTTGGAGGATACAGAAATCACACTATTAAACTTCCAACTAATCAATACAGCCTCAAGGGGCACTGATTAA
>VZTL01076698.1:1550-36203 GCA_013400535.1 Scopus umbretta
AACATTAAGTGTAAAATATATGCCTTAAATGGCTATGCTCGTCCTGATGGGTTACTTAGATTTTTCTTTGGTTTTTTTTTTAAGCTTAAAAAAATAATTTTGTCATCAGCAGACAGAGCCTGCAGAAAATGAGCACTACAGCAATTTTAGACTTTCTAATGCTGACATGAACTCTCAGTTGAAACCTTCTGAACTCTGTTAATGAGTTGGAAAAGGATGCATTGCACTTCCACTACTCTAATGTTACACCACTGAGGTTCCACTGAGGTTGAATATTGCTGAGGGTTCAAAAGCCTCTAGCTGCCAGCTGGAACTCTGCTAAATGTACATTATCAGAGCAAAGTTGAAAAAAATTGCCTTAGAACATGAATGTGTTGCAGTGAGCTCCAAACATAAATTACATTCAAGGCAATTTTAAATAATTTATGTAAATAGGAAAACAACATCTAGTTTTAGAAGTCCTCATCTTCTTTAGGAAAATAGGTTCAGGAGAAAAGGACACACCAACTTATAATTACTGCAACATGAATTGATTTCAATTAAATACAATCCCAGTATCCTCCTGGCACTATGTAAAGAAAACTTTAACTTTAGGTGTTGTGTTCATAAAGTAAGCTGAATGTTAGTGAATTAATCTAGGCAGAGTATTAGTTCAAAAGAGAAGAGCCCTGACAACCACATATACAGTGACAGGTCATGAAGATCCATTACTGATCATATTCAAGGGCAGACTGTCATTTCTGAATTATATTGAAGTCACTTTAGAAGCCAGTCACCAGACAGAGAACTTAGAAAAAATACTAATTGTGGCAAACAGCAGTGAAGCTTATCCATTTATTTTATCCATTAGCTTATGCAGTTAATAGTTCTAAAGTTCTATGTTATCTACAGGTTTTTCCTGATCTCCAGGTTTTTCTAGATCTAGTCCCTTACCTACACAAAATAGGCTTCTGTAAGCATTTAAACATTTTTCACCATGTATAAGTCCAAATATAAAACATAATATCATACATTAATCTGTATGTATCCACACAATTAAAAATAGATATTTGGGCTTAGTTTTGTCAAAGTCAGTAGTTCACTGAAAAAAAACAGCATGTAGATATACAGAGGTGAATGAAATGGGATGGGATTAGTTCTATTTATGTATATATTTATGTATTTATTTATTTATTTGGGGGGGAAGTAGTAACCAAAGCATGTAATGATACTTTAAAAAAGCTCTCCAAATATGTGCTTGTTAACTTTCTTTTCTGTTGAGGAGCAGACAAAAAAGGGAGGATGTTTTTGCCAGCTCTATTAGTCAATGAGAACATTACATGCCATTATGTCTACTCTCATGAGCCCAGGAAGAAGCAGTTCCTGTAACAGCACCAGCTTCAAACTCCAGTGGCCATGCAGTGCTAGAACTACAGCAGCTCCAACTTAGGTGTTTGTGAGGGGAGATGGAGGTGTTCTGAGTAACATCTGAAGGAATGGCAGGAACTGGTGAAGAGGGGGATCTGCAACAGATTCTTCCTTTATGCTTCAAAGGTCAAAAGTACTGTCAACAAAACAGTGACAGCTGCAAGGTCCAGTTGCAGGGCTTCTCTCTTAATACTTATTTCATGTTAACCACTTACATACTTTATATGTAAACACTTCATCACAGTTGGACTATGATCTTTTTTACTGTCACTATAACTGAGATACTAAAGCTAAGCTTGCCTGGCTGCTAACACCAGCAGTAGTCATGGAAGCAGCACGCTTCCATTTAGGAAGTGAGTCCAGGTCACAGTTCAAGATCCCAAGAAGAACAGTGTGGAGATGCTTGAATTACTAACGCTTAGGACTCATCTGCTCTATGAAGGGAAAAAAGCCCACATATTCGGCTTCATTGTCAAGTAATCACAATGAAAGGACAGATATTCAACTGTGTCAAAACCCTAAACTTGTTTCTGAAATGGCAATTCCATGGTCACATTTTGTTTTATATCTAGCTACTAGTTATTTAGTTTATATTAGCTGCTAGATAGCTCCTGATATTACAAAAATGAAGGGTCTCAGAAAAATGAGACAACTTTTTGCATGGCTTCATCTTCATCAGCATCATAGTCTTCAAATTTTCAGTCTTCACATAAGGCTTAGAACAGGAGTTGGCATTTTAGAGGAACATAACTGCAATGTGCAAAACACTTGAAGTAATCCCTTCTCTCTGATTATCACTAATAAGGACTCAGCTTTCCCTAATTTCACGCATTGTCTTTCAAGAAAGATGTGGACCAGCTGAGAGGAATCCTTAGGAGAGCAATGAACAAGTCAGGAAATCATAATCTATAAAGAGAGGTTGAAGGGTCATTTAGATTAAAGCATACTGAAGAGGCACATGACATTGTTCAAATACATAAAAGGCTGCTGAAAGGCAAAATAAAATAATTGACTGTGCCAGTGGTGGATAGTGCAAGAAGTAATTGGATTGAATTAGCATGAAGATTTAGATTAAATACCAGCGAAGTTTTCCTAAGGCTAAGTGTAGTGTAGCACTGGACTAGATCAACCGGGGGAAGCTGCTGAGGTTCTGACACTGGAGATGCGTGGCAACTGCTTAGACAAACATCTGACAAGAATGACCAAGACCTAGTCACCCCTGCCATGGAGCAAAGGAACCCACTGAGGTTCTCTTGAGGTCCTTGCTAGTCCTGTGCTACGATGCCCATACAGATTAGAGTGTTCATCTGCACAGCAAGTTTGGGAGGAACACAACCTTAGCTGTCATTTTTAAATTCACTTGTGATTATTACATGTAATTTATGGATTACTGGCTCTGCTCAAAGACATAGCTTGAAAACAAATGTGCATCTTTTCCGTATTGATCAAATTGTGTGATCATGATCAATAGGAACAAAGTATAATATTTCATCTGCTAATCTATTTTATATATTTTAAAGTTGTGATTCATACCAGATTACTTTTGACATCTAAAAGTTAGATGTCTGGTGTAAGGCTCTTTCTTTAAGATGCAAGACATGTCTTCAGGCAAATTCACCCTCTTCTTACTGCCTAAATTAAACAAGGTACTTTGTTTACTACGTGTGTCTGTCTCTCTTGACAACATAGGAAGCCTCATCAAGTAGACTACTATTTCTGTGGCTTGCCAACATAAACCTTGAAGTAACTGAAGAGATTTTGAAAGGAACAAATAGCGGTCCTAGTGTGGAAATGGCAAGCTGCATTTCAATTCATATTGCATTACTGATTAAAGAGCACCAGTGTAAATGCTCAGATCTATTTTAGGGGTCATGCTGAGAGGGTACTGCTCCTTCTATGTACCTAGGTATATTTACAACGTTTTACAATTTCACAGGCATTTTTTGAAGTACGTTAAGATGTTATGAGCCAGCAAGCTCAAATCAGCTGGACTGCTGAAAGAGGGCTTTCCAGAAGGCAGACATGCAAACCAGTTTCTCCCTAAGACCAATACATGACTGCTTCTTCAGCTCTGGGACTGGATTTGAAAGCTTGACCCTTCTGCCGTGCCACTTGGTTCCCCTCCACAGTATGTGATACTCCAGTGTCCCTTCTGTTATAATTAAAATGCAACATCTGATTTCAACAAGTTTATGAAGTCCTTTTAAAATGCTGTCAATATTTCATAACAAAATTACACCAATGTACATTTGGATCCAACTATTTATTTAAACAAAAAAAACCAACCTCCATATGGTATCTCTTATGAATTATCTTGGGCCTGATACCAGTAAGGAGGTTGCTAATTAGTCTTTATAAATAAGGAAGACATGCCCTTATATTCATTTTTATTACAGTGCTGTAATATTACTAAACACACTTTATTAGGAATATTACTTTGAAGCAGAATACATAATTTTAAAAGATAAATTGGTATGAGTTATGTTTCGTGGTGTGGATATTATGTAAATCAAATTTCATTGTGTAAGAATGTGCACACACACAGACACAGATCATTCTTTCCTAAGTTATAACTGGTATTGTATACAATATGCAATTAACATAATTGCTTTCCCTAGTGCATGGATAAATAAGATTAATTCCTTAATTTTTCATACAGCTTTGGAAAGTTATCATAAATACTGTTAAATAAAATTTAGTTTTGGTTTGGATGCTTTAATATCTTTCATGACATGAGCTCTAAATTAATTCCAAAATCAAACCACAACACAGCAGGGAGCTGCAGCTGATAAGCAAAGATCTGCTCAGTGCCTGTGTCATGGTTTAACACATGATCACACAACAGGCTTGAACAGGAAACCCCAGTGGCCCAGGAATGTTGGAAGTGATCATGGACTGGCCAGAAGGCAAAGATTTTGGAATATCACCAGAGGAGGAGGTGACATGTGCTGAGGAGGCCTCACTCCGTAATAAACTACCAGAAAATGAGAAAACTCATGGGTTGAGATAAAGACTGTTTAATAAGTAAAGCAAAAGCCACACACGCAAGCAAAGCAAAACAAGGAATTCATTCACTAATTCCCATCAGCAGGCAGGTGTTCAGCCATCTCCAGGAAAGCAGGGCTCCATCACATGTAATGGTTACTTGCGAAGACAAATGCCATCACTCCAAACATCCCCCCCTTCCTTCTTCTCACCACTTTAAATGCTGAGGATGAGGTCATATGGTATGGGATATCCCTTTGGTCAGCTGGGTTCAGATGTCCCAGCCGTGTCCCCTCCCAGCTTCTTGTGCACCCCCATCCTACTCATTGGTGGGGTGGTGTGAGAAGCAGAAAAGGCCTTGACTGTGTGTAAGCACTGCTCAGCAATAACAAAAATATCCCTGNGCTCAGCAATAACAAAAATCTCCCTGTGCTATCAACACTCTTTTCAGCACAAGTCCAAAACATAGCCCCATACTGTAACTCTATCCCAGGCAAAACCAGGACAGCCTGATATATTAATTAACACCATTTTAAGTGTGCCCCTGTCATTGAATACCATGTTAAATGAAGGTCCTGCCCAACATAAAGTTAGCATGGAAGACAACAGATAATTTCACCTTGTCAACAGGGCCAGTGGAACTAATTTATTATCAGATCAGATAGCATTCCAGTAATGTATATATCCTTGAAGAAAATATTGGTTTTCTTCATAGAGGCTGAAGATATTCAAAACCCAACTGGATAAGAGACTGAACAACCTGCTCTTTTTAACTTTCCTCTAAGCTGGGGAGGCAGACTAGATGACCTCCAGGGGTATCTTCCTACCCCAGCCATTTTGTGCTTCTGCCATTCTGTGAATAGACAGGTGGACCAAGAAAACACAGAAAGTAATGACAATGCAGTGATGTATGTGAATCTTTCCTTTCCCTGGAAAGTTCTCTTTCCTTTGGAACAAGTTTATTATTTTGGTTAGACCTTCAGTAGTATCGCCCCAAATCCCATGACTGCACACAGACTAGCTGTTCCAGAAGGGACTAAATCACAAAGAAAAAAAAAACCCCAACAGATTAGAGACAGTGCTGCATAACACAATAAGAGGAATACATATATCTGAGCAAAATGAGAGTAGCATTCTCTTCCAGTTTTACTATCTGGAAATCTGGCATCATTTGTAGCCTAGCCATTCAAGACCCCTCTGTGAAACAGGTGGGACTAAGGCATCTTTAGAGGATGATATCTTTACCAACTTAAAAAGGAATTTAGGGGACTGAAGACTTGCTTTAACTGTGCACTTAACTTTTAGATAGCAAAGGTTATGGAAAAGGAACCTCATAATAAAAAAATAAGAGATCGACATTCAAAGAACAATAATCTTAAGTGAATGCTAGGAACATCGTGTTAGTTGGAGAGAATCCTATCACACGCTTATCTTACAATATATTTTCATGTGTTCAAATCTCCACACAGATTTATCATCTGTCATTATAATTATTTAGATTTGAGTAGTCCTACTTCAATAGGCATTTTTTTAACTCAGATCAAGTCCTTGCTTTGAGAAAAGCACAGTAATAATCCTCCAGGACAATATTTCTGCATTGTTGGATATGCATTTTCACCATTTGTTCTCATGCTTCTGTTTATATTAACCTTTTTTTTTCAGAGCAACAGCACAGCCTGCATGCTCTCAGGCAGAGCAGAGCAGAAGTAGATGAGTGTGTGCCTGTCACTTGGAAGGTTTTTGAGACATCAGGTAGAATTTGCTGTGAGAGCATCTCTCCAGATCACACACTCCATAACACTTCTCAAGATGCAGCACAGTGTATCCCTCCTTGTGTGTTCAGTCATTGCTGTTGAACAGATCCAGGATAGCCTTGTGAAAAGCACCACACTCCCTATCCCTTTGTTCCCTCATCTAGTGTTTCTTTTAAATGAATGTGCCTTTTCTCCCTCTTCTTGTCTTTCATTCCAATTGGCAGGTTTTTCTGCTATTGTCACCCTGCAGAATATTACCCCTCAGACAAAAGCAAACCTATGAAAACCAAAGACCTCCTCTGAGGAAAGACAGCAACACTACGAGGTCTGAATCATCATAGGGAAAAGGAAAGAATTTACATGTTTTTGGATATGATGTTTCAGCAAATTAGTACCATGCTAGTACGCAGAGAATAAGTAACCAAATTAAAAATGTATTTCCTGTCTCCACCTCTTCCATACGCTGTTCACAGTAACAGTGCCTCTAGCCCCAAAGGCTGCAATGCCATGCAGTTTGAGAAGAGTACTGACAGAAAGGGATGTAACACATGTGACCATGGTGCACAAGGGACATCAAGGAGAGCACACTAAAAACTCTGAACCAGTTTCCAATGCTAAAGGAGAAATGAAAATGTCAAAGCATCCATAACTTTCCCCTAGATAAGACTTGAGAATTTTTAAGCACACAGATTGGAGGCAGTTATTTGGACTTCCAGTGCCTACCTTTACTTCCCTTGAGTGTTACATTAATTTTAAGGAGCATCCTCAAGAATTAAGTTCTGTGCATCAAGAGTACAACCTGACCCTGCTGCACCTCAGCAGCCACCAATTATGGAACACAACACAATCAATGGACAAACAACTGAAATGCAAGAGAAAGTTTTGTCTGGATGATAAAATAAAACATTCAGGTACTCTCCAGGGAGCTCTGTGGGTCATAGTTTAATAAAATAGGGAAAGTCAGCTTCACCTTTTTTTCCTAATGCTCTGCAGTAGCCTTGCAGCAGGAATAGAAAGCAAAGACTCCAATTCCTATTAGAAACTAATCCTAAAAGCAGTCCTTTAGCTGGCACCCGGCAGTTATCAGGCTACAGAATATCAGCTGCAGCAGCTGGGCAGGAACTGGAGCACAAGACAATAGAACTGACAATGATGGAGGGCAGTTTGCTATCATCCACCACCGTAAGAAACAAACTTTTTTTGGAGGAAGTCATCAAAATTAAACAAAGTCTTCCTCAGACCACAGGCTTTTTTCCATAGGATGTGCAGGCAAAGAGTCTAGTTGCACACCCAGTTGGGCACCTAATGCATTATAAGTGAATTTCACGCACAATAAATTTTGATTAGGATTTCAGCAGATGTGCACAGTGTAGCACCATTCAAAATATGTGCAGCAAAAGAGAAAAAGGAAAAAGGAATGTTTACTAAGACTTTCTCCTGTCTCTGGTATGCAGCCTGTGTCCACCTTGTCTTAAATAGGAACCCCTCAGGGAGGCTATGAACTCACAGTATCTCCCCAATTATGGATGCGTGCAGTGGTGGGAGAGAGAGTATGGAAGGAGGGACAGAGTCAAACTAGAATTGTACTGCAGATTCCTTCATTCACTGTGGCACAGTGAAAATTGTTCCAAGATGGAAATGATGAGAACATATAATGAAAAGTCATTCTGTGCAGGATTTCTGAGCGTGTGAATCTCCTAACCTCAGTTCTACTTCATTCCCAAAGTGAAATGAATCACCATGGCAAAACAGAATTAAATCTTGTCAAAGTCTAGTCCTACCACACACAGTGAATCAATGTCCATTACATGTGGCACTCCTTCCCTCTGATAGGGAACGGGTGCAACCGTACTGTCTCACAGAATGACAGAGTTTCCCACTGTCCAACAAATTCACCACTGTATCACCGCAGCTCTAGTGGGCTCACCAGAGATTTGAACTACTTCTCATTGCTGCATGGAAACACAGTTAACTGCTCATGCCATTGAAAACCTCCACCCATTACTTCCAGCTCAGAATTTCCATTTTCTCAGAACTGGCCATGTTCTCCTTTGGTTTAAATTTTTTGTTTTAATTTCTTACCAAATGCAAGTACAAAAGCCAGGACAATTGGGAAAATGTTTTCATGTGAAAGTTGCCATTGAAAAGACTGAAAAAACTTTTTTGTAAAATAAAACTGTTCAACACAAAGCATTCCAGCTAGTTCTCCTTCTAACCTGACCACTGTTCCAGGGATCCGTAAATACGCCTGTCCTGGGCTGTTCTCTTGCAATGCTGCTGGACTGCACAATACTGACATCTATAATTTCTAATAAGTCAGCGAATTTTTTTTTTAAATTCATTTACATAATGTTTTTGCTACCACTTGTATTTTTGCACCCAAATAAGCAGAGCAAATTCACTAATGAGCTCCGGTTCTGGATTATATCCTCAAAATGTAACAAGCCTTATGCACAAATTTTCCATCCTGTATTTTCTTTATAAAAACATTCAAATTATGTGCACACAGTTCACAATTACTTAATTGCTCATAACAAAATTTAAGTATATATTTTGCAATTAGTCCTACGTAGTAAAAATATAATTAAAAGCATAGTTGATAATCATTTGAAACTTCAAGTGAGAGAAAAATTGATGGCGTGGTGTTTGGATTGCAATTTCATTCCATTTTAAGAGGAAACACTGTAAAGTGTTATTTCTAAACAATTGAGGACATACTTAAAATACTGTTGAGTATAAGTTGTTTGCATTTACCATTGGCCACTGTTCTTTGTAAAACTGTCGTGTTTTAAGGATGGTTATTTTTTTCAGGCTTATTTATTTATTTATTTATTTATTTCAGGTTTATTTACCATTTACAAAATTGGTGGCTACATGCCATATTGAGTTAAATATTTTATCACCTTTTATTGTTTAAATGTATAAAGACTTATTTTAGAATATGATTTACTTCCATTGCCATAACCTGTCTGTCTACTTCATATTTGCCTACCAGCTGTTCATTAGGATTGCCAAAATACCAAGGTATATTTTAGTGCTTTGGAGTGTTTAGTGATTCGGAGGATATCACAATATTCTGCATCTACCTGGAGGCATTCAACATAGACTTGACTTTTAGCAGTTCTGAAGCTCAGTCATCTGAAGTGTGCTCATGGTTAGGAACACAAAGTCACAAGTCACTAAGAAATTTAGAAAAATTACTGTATCTAGCCACTTCATGTTCATACAAAGTACAATTTGGTGAACAACATAGATTAAAAAGAGGAATTTGGAATGCAAAGGGTTGGACTTCTGGCTTACACTGGAAATCTAAAGTAAATCACTAGGATTTCAGCTTGGTCTCCATCATTCAGTGTTTTACCCTAGTCATGCAACAATAGTTTGGCTTCAGATGGGAAGTGTTATTATCATCACTCAAGTTTTTAAATAGAATGAGATCCAAATCTCAAAAGTGAGTCTTAGAACAGCCAGGTTTCATCTGTTTTAGCACAGAAGTCCCTTGCGGCCTTCTGGTTTGAGCACTTATAGTGCAAAATCCACATCGTCTGCTTCTTCCAAGTGTAGACCAGACTACACGGGAATGGTTACAGAACTCTTCTAACTTCACGAAACACTAAACTCACACAACATGTTGCAGACTGAAACGTAATATAAGACCAAGCCTATTCCATATGGTGTTGAGCCTAGTTGCAGTTGTTCCCCAAATGCTATGTGGAATAAGAGAAAATTGCTGGTATTACAATTACTCTGAAGCCAGGTTGAAGGGAGGAAGGCAGAAGGAGAAAAGAACATGTCCTGGTTTCAGCTTAAATCAGAGTTCATTTTCTTCCTAGTAGCTGCTATAGTGCGGTGTTTTGGACTTAGTATGAGAACGATGCTGATAACACACTGATGTTTTAGTTGTTGCCCAGTAACGTTTCCACTAGTCAAGGACTTTTCAGCTTCACATGCTCTACCGGGTGCACAAGGAGCTGGAAGGGAGCACGGGCAGGACAGCTGACCCAAACTGGCCACAGGGCTAATTCAATACCATATGGCATCACGTTCAGTNAAAGGAGGGTGTAGTGAGGAGGGTGTTGGTCTTTTTGCCCAAGTAGCTAGAGATAGGACAAGAGGAAATGGCCTCAAGTTGTGCCAGGGGAGGTTTAGATTGGATACTAGGAAAAATTTCTTTCCTGAAAGAGTGGTGAAGCATTGGAAGAGGCTGCCCAGGGAGGGGGGGGAGCCACCATCCCTGGAGGGGTTCAAGAAATGTGTAGATGTGGCACTTCAAGACATGGTTTAGTAGACATGGTGTTGTTGAGTTGATGGTTGGACTAGATGATCTCAGAGGTCTTTTCCAACCTTAATGATTCCATGATTCTATGATTCTACGATTCTATACTCTCTGATGAATTTTTAGGCAGCTAGGCTTTACTATTATGAAAATTTCTCAGAAAATAGCATAATAATATTTAGTTTACAGTTCTACAAGTAGACACACTAGTCTGTTATGAAAAGTGAAACAGTAATTCCACCTTTTTTGTAAAATACAAATTTCAAAGGAGACTTAACCACAGGAAAACAACACCAGATTTCAAGTGAGAAAAAAAAGATGCCTTACAAGTTGATAAGTACTTTTGAGCAACGAATTACTCTTGAGCAATGAATATTTTTGAAGTGTTGCAATCCATTTTAAATCTATTTGCAAACATGAATAAGCAAAACTTAAATATGTTCTTCAATAGAAATAATTTCTGAGTTCTCACAGTAACCATTTCAACATATAATAGGCAATCACACTTTTAATGTCATTTTTTCTCATAAAGTGTGAGCATAAGGTTATAACACTCTCTCCATTTGTCCTGTGAATGGGACCTTCCCTGATTTTCATAACTGGGGTAAAGACTATACCTTTTGACAAAAGCAAATGGATTTTGCCTCTCTTGTTCTTTTTCAAGTAATGTCCTCCTTCAAAAGCAATCTTAGGAACTTCTTTAGGCCTACACACCAAATAAGGTAATATTCAGCACAGTTAAAGATACTACAACCCACTTTCAAATTCAAGTAATGTTTTTAGAAAAATATAAGGAGTTACATTTTAACAACTTCTGCTGAGTTAGTTGAATTATAGTGAGTAAAGGGTTTTAGCTATGAATCGAAATTTGGTAATAATATGACAATTGTGACAATTTGAGAATGTGCTAGACAATTCCATAATAAATTTTGAAATATGGCTTGAATGAATATTGAAAAAATGCTGTTTTGTTCAAACCCATTTCAGCCTCCTTGGTCAAAATATGACTTTGTATTTCTTACAAGATTATTATTTTCTTATTTGTGTGATTTCTGCTTTGCATTTTGACTGGCCCACCATAGCTAAGATATATCAAAAAAAGGTAAAAGCTTTCAAACTTAAAACCTGGGGTTTACTTAATTTTATTAGGCATAAAAAGCAAGTTACTTTTCTTTACATTTTTGAAAACTTGTGCTTTATATCTCACCAGAACAAGCTTTCCTGTCTACAGAGAAATTTCTAAACCACCTACAAATAACATGTGAAACTTCAGGGTTCATCTTGCCTTTAGTCCATGTTTATATGTTTGTGTTCATATCAGGAAAATATCAAAAAGATTGTGAGATCTTACTTTTAATGAAAGAAAGATTAGAAGTCTTTTTCTTCTGTTTTTATATTAAAGTTTCTAAACATACAAACATAACTAAATTATTTTACTGAATTGTTCTGATAGTTGTTGGATTTTATATATGTCAGTAAATGTTCATTAAACACCCTTAAAATACAGTGAAACACATTTGTGTAGAGGGTTGGAGAGATAATTGCACACCTTAAACAGAAACTGCAAACACAGTGGTAATTATTTGCCTTCACTGGTTTCCAATCAGTTATGGTGAAAGTATATATTTACCTGATAATGGTATGTTACCTGGAGTTTTCATTGGCTAATGCAAGGCATGGGAATGCTGCTGAGAGCTCTCTTGTCCCAGTTCATATCCTAAGGTTTTTAATAATAATCTCGGACAACCCTTTCAAAAAATATATATGCTTTTGCGGTTTGGGGGAGGAGGTTCAGTGCCAAAGGACAAAGCGTTCTCCCTGGCATTTGCACTAAAAATGAGATTCACAGTTTCTTCTAATTATACAGTTTAGCAAAAGCTCTAGTTCCAGTTATTAAAACCTGGCCTCATTTTCACATTGATGTCCCTCATCTCTGTTGCTCAATACAGCTTTCTTCTTTCACAATTGTAAATTCCAAATTGGGGTGTATGTTCTTATCTGCACATGGGAAGTTAGCATTCAGTGCAGTTTTCCAGTTTTTTTTGGAAGATAGCAAGATCCCTACTGAGTTGTGTGGGTTAAAGTGGCATATTTAGTCATCAAAGGGAAATATAAAAGGCCAAACACACCACACACTCTGATTCTTTCTGGCACAAGAGATTAATATTATATGCAACACTTATTTGTGAATGCCCAAAGCATATTGAGAAGAAAATTTTTTTCCTTTTATATTTTAAAAGCTGAGTTGAATTCTGTGTCCTTAAAAGTATACCAAGACTGATTTTGTCCAGTGAGTTTCTGAGAACAGAGTAGGTCCAAACGTGAGTAGAGGGGGTAAAGGACATGGTTCAGTTGTATAAAAGATTGTCTAGTGACTTTTTATTTAGGATACTATTAGGCTTCTAAGACACCCAGAAAGCAAATACAACCCATGATTTTGAGACATTTGCACATGTCTGGAGTTGTAGCTACGAAGGTCTGGACAATTACATTCAAGCAATAGATTTCAGCCCAAAGTGTCCTAGGATGTTAAACTATGGTGTATGAAGAGATCAGCTTCTCTTATCAACAGCTGATAAACCCTCATGCAACAAAAGCCACATTAAACATCCTAGGCCACGTATTTATTGTCCTGTTAGCCTGGATCCAAGTTCATAATGTCTACCTGTTGTTTCCTGTTCAGGTTTGCCTCTGGCAGCAACTGACAGATTCCTCAAAAATCTGCCCTTCCTCCTTGGGTACTTCCCATTTGTTCCTGCTTCACATTTGTCCCAAAATGATCCTCCTTGGACATACAGGCTACAACTAGTAAATCGGATGGTTGTCCCAAACTGTTCTCCAAAAGTTAAGCTAAAAAACAGTCAAGCTAAAAAACAGTCAAGTTCCTAAAGCTAGGTGGCCCAGAGTGGCCCATGTCCCTACAATTACATGTTATCACTCTCCAGAAGCCTGAATGGAGCTAAACTGACAAATGGCAATGGTCCTTGACCTGTGATAACTCCCAGAGTCTGCCAGAAATTACCTGGGGAGTCCCTAGGTGGTGAGGCCAAAAGCATGCTACAGAGATGTTTAAGCCCTTTTGCAGCATGTGCAATCCCATCCCATTCCCCAGCTGTGTTCACAGCTGGCTGCTGTGAGACTGGAGGACACACTGCTGGTACCTTTTTGTCAGAAACTCATGGGGCTGAAAAGGTATAGTAAGTATGGCTGACCCACCTGCCATGGCTGATGCAGATATACAGCCGATTAATTTCAGGCCTGATATGAGCACTGTTACCTGCAAGTGCCAGAACAGCACTGAGGAACTTCTTTCCTCCCTTTCCCATGGTGCACAGGCTTATGCAAAAAAAGAAAGATGCCCCCAAACCTGTCCTTCTGCTTCTGGCCACAGTCCCCCTGCATCTTGTAGCAAGAGGCAGAGAGTTCAGCACAACAGCTGAACAGACATGGGTACCAGGCGCTGGCAAGCCAGGCGCACCAGCAGCACAGACAGGCTGGGAGTGGCATGGATGGCTGGATAGCTGACGAGCCTGAGTTTGCTCCAGTCAAAGTGTAACATTCCTGGAATTAACTGAAGCCATAGGCACATATAAAAATGGGGTTATAGAGATATGGCTGTGTGATCACAGCAAAGGTGACAATTTCTAGCTCCAGTAACATATCGATTCATGACTGAAGTTAGTATGGCAGTAGGACCAAGGAAAATTAATTTTCAGTATAGCAAAAGGCTATGATTTCTGAAGCAGCTAGATGTAAAATGGAAACTGATTAGTAGTTTGAAAGGAGTAGCTAAACAAACTAACAGAAAAAATAATTCAACTGAGACTCCAGAAGTGCAGAAGTGCTGGCACAACTGAGAAGCTGCAGAATAGCTCAGAAGAGCAAAATGTGTTTTAAATAAGCAAGGCAGACCAAAAGTGTCCAGAAATCAGGCAGCATGCCAGCAGCAGCTTAGTAACTAATATATTATGTCAGAGAGAACTGTTAGGAGAAGCACTGCCTTCACCAACCACATGCGAAAAGTAGATGTGACCAGTCCTTACAGAGACACATGCTAAAAGTAGATGTGATGAGATCAGAACGGCTACTGTGCAAGCACCAATGTACCCTGTCCTGCTGACACCTGCCACACATTATTCTGTAGTTTGGCAAATAAGGTGACTGAGCAAAGACTAGAATGGCAAAATTTAACAGCAGTTAAAAGGAAAAAAAAAACCCAAAAAAACAACCTGGCAACCCAGAAAGACCCTTTTAGAATGTTCACATATAGGTTACAAAACTGTCTGCCTCAAATAATAAAATATTCCATAATAAAAGCTTCACTGATGATATAATTAATACTTATGAAATCTTCCTATAAACATGAGATAAAAACCTCTGGGGTAGAGGAGTACTTAAGGAGTTAAAACCAGCTAAATTACTTTATTCTCAGATTAAAAACTGAATTATCTTCTAAACTTTTCAATCACTTATTAACTCAGAGAGCACTGGGGTGCCCACATGGGAGTTATATTTTGATTTCTTTATGAGACATTTTTAGACAATTTTAGATAAACAACTCACTGTATGCATAAAACGAGAAACATCAACATGAGCATAAGTCTACAGAAAAATGGAAGTCCATAGGAACAGAAAGTGTTAAAACAAAACCAAATTCTCAGTGAATTCACAAGGTCAAATTTACTGACATGATTAGGTTTGGTATTTAATAACTATTAGATGAGACAAAAAGAAATCCTGACGTTTTCAGAGTGCAGCACCACTTTTAAATAACTATTCAATTGCAATGGCTCCATCTGAAACAGGTACAGGAAAAGTGATACTCTCTAGGAAAAGAGGCATCATATGCTGCAACTGAAAACATCCTCAAAGAGAAAGATATTTCAAATAAAAGAGGAAATATTCTGTGACAACCTTTCAGAAGTGGCATTACATCAATTTGACCTGCTGGAGGTAACCACAAGCAGTGATGTTTCTGTCTGTATGCTTTGTTTCCCTGCATTAATATAGTTAAACCTAGGAAGTTCCTACAGCAACCAGCAATGCAGCCGTGATACACAGACCAATCTTTCATAAAAATAAGTATATCTAAGTACAGCAAGTACTTTTAGAGCTCCTAGAATGATTTGGGGATAGGAAATTCTTTTTTTCCCTGAAGATAGTTTGATAGTATTGGAAGATGTACACAAGCTGGAACTGAGACTAAAGTAAATTGAATAGATGAGGAAACATTCCTACTACATTTCCAGTTAAGTTTTTAAGGCAGACAAATTGAACTCAATTACAGCTTCTTGTTTCATTACAGTCCTCAAACTGGGAAAAATGTGTGTTCTCAAACTGCAGCAGGACTCCCACTGACGTAACAGGAGAAAAAAATATCAGTTTAGAGGTAAAAAAATGAAAGCATTTTTTTTAAATTATTGTGTGCTGTTTATTCAGAAGTTTCTAGCACTATTTGGTGATGAAAAATGTGGTTACGTTTTAGAATCACTGTGTTTCATCCTTTGCTCTTTTCACCACCTTTTCCCCTATCTTCCTCTCTTTCAATTCTATCTCTGTCCATCTTTCTTTTTTCTTTTTCCTTCTACTTATGCTTCCCTTCTACCTAACATCATTGCAGTCTTCATTCCATGCTGTATCAAAATGATTTGGCATTAACATAGTGATGTTTGCAGCAGTGGCAGCTTAACCCACAGAATCTTCAAAAGAAAATTTTGTAATAAGTTTGTGTGCATGTTTCTGTGTGCCTGCACCCATAACTTAGCGGAGGTTTAAGAGAACTATATTGTACAAAAGAAGACCAACATAGCTTATTCATAACCAAAGTAACATTAACAAGACAAGAACATCAGCAAAAGTGGAAACATTGCCCATTGCCTTACAAAGGACCTTGTAATTATCCTGTGTGCGCCTTCCTGTGCTCAGCCTAGGCTGATAACGTGCCCACTTCTGTGAGCTTGGGATGACCAGCAAGATCCCAGAGGATGGTTACCATGCAAACACAAATGTTCAAAAATTAGGTAGCACATTTAAGTGCTATTAAAAATGCACACATCTATGGAGTTACGCTACATGCTGTAACAAGTCTGTACCAGGTTTGCAGTAAGCCCTGTTGCATTACGCCACTAGCACATATCACTATTGAGACAGAAAGACAAAGAAAGATGTTGGCGATGATTAGGATAGACTCCAATATCCATCTGCAATAAACTCAGATTTCTACTCAGTTTCTTTTATGATGACTCAATAACATGATGCAGGAACAGTGAATGTCTACCTCCAAATCATTGTTTCATGTGATTACAGGCTTACACCACTGTTGTGGTTTAACCCCAGTTGGCAACTAAACACCACACAGCCGCTTGCTCACCCTCCCCTGCCCTGGTGGGATGGGGGAGAGAACTGGGGGGGAGGGGGGAAATGTGGGTTGAGATAAAGGCAGTTTAATAGGAGAGCAGAGAAAGAGAAAATAATAATAAAAGTAATGATAAAAGAATATACAAAACAAGTGGTGCACAATGCAATTGCTCACCACACGCTGACCGATGCCCACCCAGTCCCCAAGCAGCGATCGCTGCCCCCCCGGCCACCTCCCCCCAGTTTCTATACTGAGCGTGGCGTCATATGCTATGGAATAGCCCTTTGGCCAGTTTGGGTCAGCTGTCCTGGCTGTGCCCCCTCCCAGTTTCTTGTGCACCTGGCAGAGCATGGGAAGCTAAAGAGTCCTTGAGTAGTATAAACACTACTGAGCAACAACTAAAACATTAGCGTGATATCAGCATAGTTCTTGTACTAAACTCAAAACACAGCCCTATAGCAACTACTAGGAAGAAAATGAACTCTGAATTGAGCTGAAACCAGGACAACCACATTGTATCAGTTACACTTAGGTCATGTTTGGAAATTTTCTTCTTAATCCTAAACAGAAATGTTGATTACAGCACAATCTGAAAGTGGCATGTGGATCAGGAGGAAAACCTCAAGTAGGACATGCATCTGATGCTTCTAATGGAAAGTTTTAAAGAAAATGTCAGCTTCCCATGGAACAGATTCCCTGGAAGGTGATGTCTTCATGGGATTGTGAAGAGAACAAAGAGCCTCTTGTCTCCAGCTAGTTACCTCATAACTATAAAGACGAGGGCAGCTAATCTTCACTGTTTTCTAAAAGTCCCCTGGGCTGTTGAAATGATTTGGCAATTTCTATGCAGTTCATTATGCCCAGGTTATGAATATTCACTATGTGCTCACTGGGTCACTCACCCCTTTACTGAAGCATAATTTTGCAGATGCATATTCCCTCCGTCTCATCGAGCTAATCTGTAAATAACAGTGGATTGTGCACTGGAAGTCCGCGTTGGCACTAGTTATATGATTCCTGTTTTGTGGCCAATCACTCCCCTGGTGATTAGCCATTCATCCAACCATTCAGTGAACTGGCACAAGCAAGTGCTTAAGGAGATCCTCTTGTGGTTCCTTGCATTAGCCTAACAGACAGAGAATGGGCAAACAGGAAAAAGAAAAGTGGAATATGAGATAATTCTGTACCCATGGCTTCTGTAATTTTTAATCAGGTGTTCTTCTTTATCAGAAATACAGAAATGTGATAACCAGGCACAAGAGTCTCCTTCTCCCTTTCTTATTGATCTGAAGTAATGATAAATATTGAACAGTAAGTGTTCCTGACTGAAATTTTAGTAATAAATTCCGGCACATGGTAGAAGAATGAGGTTGGTAACTTTGGTCTTGCTTGAAAAATATCAGAACAGACTCTTCTTCCTATGATATTCCTGTGTTATGAAGCACATAACACTCAGACCTGGTCAAAGCATGCTGAGAGATAAAAATCCAGTGACTGAAACTGAGCTATCTCCAAAAACCCAGTAGAAGCAGTGCATGAAAGACGTGTGGCATAAAGCACACAAATTTGCAACCGCACATTACTCACAGAATTCACCCCAAGCTAAAAGAGCGGACCTCATAATTAGCAGGCACAATGTTTGGACCTATGCACAGAAGTATTGAAACAATTTATAAAATGGTAAGAATATACAACCAAAACCAACAATGTGTAACATATTTATTCTAGAAATTAGAACACAAGGAGGGAGAAAAAGGGTAAATGTAAGGCTGGACAGCTTTACATTGGAAATAGCCACATCTAAACAAATAGGGATGCTAAAGGCCATTCTGAGTACGACATTTGGCGAAATTCAAAACAAAGAGCAGTAGTTGTCACAGAATTTTTAGTCTATAAAAGGCTTTTCAAAATTTATTTATATTGTTTAAACAGATTCTTGTGTCAGCTGTGATCTTTCTAATATGTCAATAATGATTTGAAGCCGGTTATTATTTTACAGACAGCATCAAGGTCCTACGAAGACCTTTTCTGTAATTGAGTTTACATACGAACAAATATGGTAAAGGTGTCAAATTTGAGAGCTTCAGATGAAGGCTAGTATCCTACCGTGAATATTTTCCCAGAGGCAACTTGGGGTTTTGAAGGACAAATAACTATTGATACAAGATTTCTTTGGAAGCATATTAGGCAAGTCAATCCAATATCAGGAGGAGGTAAATTCTGGATGCCATCTACTACACAAGAAAGGTATGGATCTCCTGTACGCTTAATAACATCTGTCAGTTTCTTAGAGGTCTTCCAGATACCCTACATCCCCTGAAATGGCACTGGATGCCTATTTTTAGGGATACACATTTCTTGATCACACTCAGGTATTTTCACATTTGTTCTCCACTCTCTAAAATCCATTTCAAAGCAAAACTTTTGTTTAAGTCCCAGGGTTTTCTCTACAGTAGTAGTGTTTTCCATTACACTGTAGAACAAAAGATACATTAAGTAAAACAAAAATAAAAGTTACCACAATCCCAGAAAACAGCCTCTCATTAATAATGCTCAAACAATGCTCAGCTTAGTCTGCATGACTCTGATCTGAAGAAGCAAAGAGATCAGTTGGACAAATACAGTGCTGTATGTACTTTTAAAAATTAAACTTGATAAAAGTCAATCAGCAAACTTGGGCAGTAAATAAAAATTCCAAAATGGGATAGAGACACAGAATTTACTTATTTGTAGCGATGACACAGAAAACCTGTGACTCTCAACTGATCCCTTCTGTGATATGCCAAGCCACAGTGTAGACAGGTAACAAAAAATACATGATCTATTTGAGGTGCGACTACTCAAGGTCCCTGTTCAATGAAGCCCTTAAATATCTATTTAATTAAAGTCCCACTGATTTCAAGATCCTTTATGTTAAGCAGGTGGGTTAGTGCTTTGCTGATTCATTAGATGATAAAGTAGTTTCAGTCAATACAAATGTTTTAGGGGAGCAATTACATCTGTTTAGGCAGACAGGAGCAAAAGAAGAAATATAACGAGCTAATGATATAACATAAAGCTAGACACATTGAAATAAGACATACATTTTTAAACAGAGGGTCATTATGCACTGGCACCAGAATATCTGGCTTCTCCTTTTTAAAGTCATTATGTCAAGACAGATGAAGATTAAATTCTATTTAATTTTACTTCATCTGTAATGTTGTCCACAGTTTTCATAGGTCCTTCTGGTATTAAAACCTATACATTATATCCTTTAACACTGATACATTATTAAACCTATACATTAAAATCTACACATTATATCCCTTAATTCAAAGTTCATGGTTTAGTTTGAGATCTTTGGAATAAAGCCTTTTTTTAAAATATCATATTTCATTAAAATCTTACTGATAAATTCTGCATATTTCTCTTTTAAAAATTACACTGTTGTATTAAGCATTGAATTTAGTAATCTGCACTCACAAAGGTAGAGGCATACAAACTATTCAGCAACTGTATGGAATCAACAGAACTCCAAGCATCTACAAACACAAACCATGCAGTTCTGCCTGTAAGTCTTAAAATAGTGAACCTAGAGGTCAGATACTTTGCCAGCCCCTTAGCCTGGAACAAAACATAGTATTTTGCAAAAGCATTTTGGTTCAAGATTATTTGGTTTTCAGTATGCGTCATGCACTAGTGATGTTGTAGCTATGACTGCAAGTAATGCTAATACTGAACTGCTTTTCACTTATGTATCTTCAGCTGGAATTATTTTACTAACAGTAGAAGTAACATCTTGGAAAGCTTGTATAGAATTTTATATTTCAGAAGAATTTGTGGGAATAGAAGTCTTCATTCTGCTTTCTATTGACATTGGATTGCCTCTGACGACTTTAGAGTTTAACATTAGAAGACTATTCCATCCATTTCCCCACATCATAAGTTATTCAATCTTTTTTTTTTTTTTTAATCCACTACTCCAGCATTACCCCAGAGATATTTTTTTCCTTAGCCCTGTTCCCAAAACTGATTTTAGCGTAGCAACAACTGAAGCATATACATGGAAAGGAAAGTGTAGCAGTAGCCATCTCCATAACCTGTACATGAAAAGAACAAGACATACATAGCCAGTTTTAATCAGAAGTCAATCCTATTTCTTTGAGTTTTTGCCTAATATTCTTGCATTGCACCTACCCCACACTAGGTATTGTGTTTATTGACAACACAATATGCAAATGAACTACCTTAATACCTACAAATAGATGTAAGTTCAAGCGATGAAAGGATGTGAGGATCTAAGATGCTGCAAGTTTCCCATTAGTGTGTCTTTTTATGCAGAGTGGTAAAATATGATCAACTGTACAAAAGCAGATAAAGCCTCTAGGATAACAGCATGCCTCTACGCACCACAACAGAGAAGGTGATGCAGCAATGGGAAAAGGGAAGAACTGTTCAGGGAAGGAAAGTGACAAATGAGCAATTAAATCAGCAAAAGTGGGGAAAAAAAAAAAGGAAAGAAAAGGAAATGTAAAATGCTATGGTGTAATTTGAAACTTTTAAAGTTAAATACATAACAAAACCAGTAGAAAGTTAAGTTTCATCACAATAGTCATGATTTATTTCTGAAGATATATTAAAGGGTATTATAATAATAACTACAGTCTTAGACTAGTGTTTTAATGACTCTTGTCATACTTTTATTTCAGTATCTCAAGACAAATGGATTTGATAAAGAATGATGAGCTCAGTAATTGCTCTGGGTTTAAGATGCTTGAAAGATTTCTTTGCTCAGTGACGTACTTTCAACAGTCTTATTAGTAGAGGACATGTTCTGCATTGTCCTCTCCCAGGGGTTCCTAAGTCTGGGAAACTGAGCAGCTTAAGAGATGCAGCGCCTGAGACTTCTCAGTGCTGTTTTCATCTACAAATGCATTTGTATTCTTTGATTGCTGATGCTTCCCTAAGCAAAGGAAAAAGAAAACTTTCATCTTTTCCATCTAAAGCTCAAATATTTATAATAAAAAGAACATTTCTTCCTATTGTATCAAGGGTTTTTTTTCCCCATCATTGTTAATATTGAACATTTCAGATATATTTATCTAAACAAGAAATTCTTGTTCATGCAGATCAGGTCAACAGCAGTGACTGAACAGAAAATCAATAGGGGAAAAAGAGGAATAATTTGGCAAAGGGAAGAAAGAGATTGCTAAATATTTTTGCTGTCACTCGCCTTGCTTGTCACTTTCCTACATCTAGGATAAAACCCGAGAGTGAAATTCTAGGCGTCAGCTCCCACCTTCTTTTCTTAAAAAAGTTTTAACATATTTATCACGTGGAAATAATGGAAAACAAAAGTAAGCAAAAAAAGAACTCCTTCCTTTAATTTTTTTTTCCTGTGGAATTCAGGAAGAATGTTACAGAAAATGCTGAAAACCTCTATCTACTGTACTTCACAGAAATAGAATATATCCAGACAGCCACGCTGGAAAAGTGCAGTTAGCATAATGAATAACTGTAAATACAACTCTTGAAATTGTTAGCATTCTTATTTCTCCCTTTCAGGACACAGTGTAGAGAAAATATGTAACAAACTCCTTGCAACCTTTTTTTTAATATATGTACATCTTCATTGCGCTGGTCTGAATGAATCTCTTCCAAACAAACATTTAAAGCTGTCATATGGAGAGGGCCTACCCTAGACATACACAAAGTAGGTGGCTGCCTCTAGTAGCAGACTGCTTGGAGAAAGCTTTTTCCCCATTACCCAGGCACTGGCTCTGCTCTGCCTCGCCATTGTCCCCTCACAGCTTCCCTAAACCATGCTACCAACATAAAATTTAATTTTGCTGCCATTAGTGATAAGGACAAAAAAAAAACCCTTTCTTTGTCATCCTTGGGGTGACAAAATTTAAATTTTCTCATACTTCTTGAGAAGCTCTGGGTCAGGTCTGCCTTACCATGTCTGCTTACAATGGGAGCAAATAAGCTCCCAACACATGTTCATTGTTTCAAAAACTCCTTGTGGGTTCACCCTGACTCCAACTGTCAGTCCAATAACTACAGGATCCAGGAATTCTTTCACACAGTTTTCTCTACAGAGAAAGCTAGACATTGTGCCAAACAGTGGTATAGGATAATCATCAATACAACAGAGAGAACAATAGAGATTACAGCCTTTATTTACATGTTAATCGACTTTTGAGGAAGAAAATGAGGGCTAACATCTCCAGAGATTAAGATCCATATCAAAATCCTTAAGTACTTTTCATAAACATCACGTGTTATTATTTGAGATTTTATTTTTCACACGATGTTTGTGATTTAAATTTGAATATGACTATCCTTAACTTTATCTTCTTAAATTATATTTTCCCTAGATCACAGAAATAGAGTTCCTTCAAATTACTACTGCTATACTGATGTTTTTAAAGGTATTTTATTTTATAACCTCATTATTTTTTGCTAGATTTGATCACATTCAGATTAGACAGGATTAATATAACTATAACACTTTTCAAAAGATTCATTAATTCTGATTCTTGAACATCTGGCAATAAAATCACTAAAAGCAAACAAGATTTGTTAGACTCGTCAGCCATTAGCATCCAAACAGAAGTGAAATCCAATAAATGCAAATTTAAAAGACTGCTGGCACTTTAAAACCAAAACGATCATTTAAAAGTAAAGTTAGTTTTAGTGCCTGAACCTACCTTTTTTTCTGAGCCCCTCCATGAGCTGTGGGGATTTTTACAGTAACAACTATATGTTTTAAAATTCTATCTTTGTTGCAACATGGAAGATCTACAGAAGCTACAACTGAAAAACTGATTACTATCCATCTATGCAAGGAACCCGAGGAGATTGATTATAATTGTAGCGATTCCAAGCATAGTTTCAAGGACCAAGAAAGAAAGCTTTCACTTAATTATTTAAATCTTATTTTTATTTCTGACTGCAAATATGCTAATATAATTATGTAATTATGTGGCAAAGATTTATTCAAATTCCTAGCTTTTGTACAGTTTAATGATTGAAACTGATGAACAACTTAATTATAGACAAATGATCAAATTGTGATTTATGTCAAGTTCCATATGAAGTTGAAACTGGAATTGCATTCTTACCCTGAAAATTGTTTTTTCGTTGATCAGAACAGGTTTAGGACCGAAAGCTGGTTTGCTAACTAGGGATGTATTCCCCATAATTGAGAAATATAACTGATTTCTTCTAGGTTATTTGCAATTCAGGATTTTAAAGCTGCAAGACTGTACTTCTCTTACCTCATTTAATTTATATATTGGGAAGTTTCTGCCTTTCCAAGTTAGTCTGACAGCTTTCAAAGACCAATTAATTAAACTGAAATTAGGAAGAGTAACAGCTGCAAAAAAGAACATTGTTATCAAAACCAAATATAATAATTGAACAAGCTCTTCTTTTAACTCCTTGTTTGTTGTCACGATGACTAGTCCAGGCTTTAAAACACATTTTTACATTTACAGGCAATTCTGAAATGTTGAAGTCTGAATTGCCTTTATTTCTACATTCAACATTGACAACTTAATTGGCTCAAACAAGCTGTGATTGTGATGTTCACAGCACCCACAGCTTAATGCAACTCAAACCCCCCACATGCACTATGCCCAAGCTTCTCTACCTGAAGATGAAGACAGCTGTAACTGGAATGAACCAGAGGATTAGCCAGCATGGCAACATTGTGGGTGAACAGGGAGCCTCAGTTTGAGCCTGGGTTCCCTTTGCCACAACCATAAAATAAATAGCTGAGGCTTTTATCATGGGCACCTAATTATCACATGCATTTTATCTGCAACACAGATTCTTTATGCCATGAACAGTGCTACACATAGCCTGGCTCTCTGCAGCCTCCAGCTCAGTGCTGAACACAGCTATCTTGCTTCTACTGCCAGCTGTGGTTGATGAGCAGTATTGCCACATTTGCACAGAGCAGAGCCCATGCCTATAAACCTCAAAGACCAGTGCTGGATCTGTGCCATAGCATGGGATGGGATTTGTCCTCAGGCTGTCCCAAGATCTGCTGGAGAAAACTGTATGCAGGCAGGCCAATAAGCATCTCTGCAGAGAGCCAGCTCCCACCTTGCAAGGCTGGCACTGAGCTGAACCCAGAGCACTGAGTACATTCAGGCTGCTCTGGCCAGAGCCGTGTGGCTCAGTCTGTGCTGCACGCCTGTAGCACTCCAGCTTCCAGTAGGGTGTATTTGCTCAAATGCAATGCCAAGTTTATGATGGCTCCTTGTGTTCATCTGAAGCATGATGCGGAGATGCCTCAGTGACTTTTTGGGGGAAGCTTGCAGGGCAGTGCAGTAACGCAGCCCACATGGTAGCTCTGCAGTGCAGCCCACTACCTACATCTTCCCGTTACCCAGGGGAAACTAGCTCCCACAGAAGTGAAGAGCTGACTACTGCAGGAACAACAGGTTTTTAATAAGTGTTTTGTGCTTGAACTGTCTAACTTCTCCTTGTTATTTATATCATAGAATTGTGTAGGCTAGCAGGCACCTCAGGATGGAGACCACCCAGTCCGACTCCCTGCTCAAAGCAAGGCCAACCCCCAGACTGAACCCTGAGCAAGCAGATCTGACTGTGTACTTGGATCTACTTTCAGGTCGTTCAATGCACTTCTCTTTCAGTTATGTCCCATTAAATATGAAGAAATAGACTATTTATTATTTCAGGATCCAGTCGTCTTTGTGATTCAAACCCATCCTATTCTATATGAATCTAAACAGAAACTTCTTACCCTAAACTCACTGACTCATTGCTGTACCATCGGTGAGCTTTGTCAGAATCATAGAATCATAGAATAGAATCATAGAATCATTTAGGTTGGAAAAGACCTCTGAGATCATCTAGTCCAACCATCAACCCAACAACACCACGCCTACTAAACAATGTCTTGAAGTGCCACTTCTACAAGTTTTTTGAGGTGCGGCCTCACCAGTGCCAAATAGAGTGGGGCAATCACTTCCCTAGTCCTGCCAGTCACACTGTTTCTGATACAAGCCAGGATGCTGTTGGCCTTCTTGGCCACCTGGGCACACTGCTGGCTCATATTCAGCCGGCCGTCAACCAGCACTCCCAGGTCTTTCTCTGCCAGGCAGCTTTCCAGCCACTCTTCCCCAAGCCTGTAGCCTTGCATGGGGTCATTGTGACCCAAGTGCAGGACCCGGCACTTGGCCTTGTTGAACCTCATACAATTGGCCTCAGCCCATCGATCCAGCCTGTCCAGATCCCTCTGCAGAGCCTTCCTACCCTCGAGCAGACCAACACTCCCACCCAACTTGGTGTCAACTGCAAACTTACTGAGGGTGCACTCGATCTCCTTGTCCAGATCCTTGCTAAAGATATTAAACAGAACTGGCCCCAATACTGAGTCCTGGGGAATACCACTTGTGCCCGGCTGCCAACTGGATTGAACTCCATTCACCACCACTCTCTGGGCACAGCCATCCAGCCAGTTTTTAACCCAGTGAAGAGTACAGCTGCCTAAGCCATGAGCTGCCAGCTTCTCCAAGAGAATGCCATGGGAGATAGAGTCAAAGGCTTTACTAAAGTCCAGGTAGATAACATCCACTGATTTTCCCTCATCCACTAGGCAGGTCTCCCAGTCATAGAAGGAGATCAGGTTGGTCAAGCAGGACCTGCCTTTCATGAACCCATGCTGACCGGGCCTGATTCCCTGGTTGTTCTGAACATGCTCATTGAGCGTACCCAAGATGAACTGCTCCATAATCGTCCCTGACACCAAGGTCAGTCTGACAGGCCTGTAGTTCCCCAGATCCTCCTTCTGGCCCTTCTGGTAGATGGGCATCATATTGGCAAGCAGATGTCCTGTGTCTTTGAAGCATTACTCTCTTCTCACAACAAATATACTTCCATGGACTGAAAGTACAGCTGGGCTCTCACTTTGCTTTATGTAACTGCTTCTGTAAATGAACAGTTTTCAGGGAGTTAGTAGGGAATATCATCTAATTTAGTCTGCCCCCAGTGACACTCAAGAACAGGTTGGTCAACCATGTGACAACACCCATGGTAGCACTACTCCTGCCATGGCCTGAGGCTGCCTCAGGCTTACCCATGGTGTTACATGCCTCAGCAGGCAGGTGGTTGCATGAGGCAACCTTGTAAGCTATCTGCAGGCACTTCAGTGTTTCTCTTGGGACCACCTTTTCAGAAGAGTGTAGGCATACTCATTGAATCGTTTGAAAAATTTGTATGTTAATCTCCCGCCTTCATAATGTGCTTCTAAGATAGGGATGTTAACCCTCTTTCTCATTCCTGTGTTCTGCATAGTCCACGCACAGAAGAGCAGCTTATTCTAACTACCATCTGGCATAGCTGCTTGCTTAGCTTAAGTAACAGAGCTTCATGTGTGGGCTTGAAGGTTCCCGGGTTCAGGCACTGAAATGCTTTTAGCAGAAATTTTTTTTAGTTCTGTTTTAGTTTGGGTCTGCTCAAGGACAAAACAGAGACATTACTTTCACTAGGCTGTGAATCAGACCTGTGCCTAAAATACAGCAATTTTTAGTGACAAACACGAAGTTCTGTTGCTTAAGCACCACAGCAGAAGACTTCGAGACCAAAGTACTACCCAACTGTCCTACCTGGAATAGCTACAAAGGGGTGCTACAACACTTGACTGCTGTTTGTTGCAACCCTCATTGAATGGAAAAGGGGGATGTGCAGCTGCAAAGTGGTTGCTATAATATTTCATAGTGCTAGGCTATAATTGCGTCAGGGCAATGGGGAGAAACAAAATATCTCTTAGCACTGCATTTTTCCCCACCAATAAATCAGTAGATGATTTTGCCAATAAATCACTCAAGTATATGAATACTACAGTAGTGTTCAAAAAACAGTGTGTTAAAGAGAATATAGCCACAGTATACAGTAGGAAATACCATAGGAAGTGTAAAAATAAGCCAACAGGAAAAGATTGACATTCTTTGTATTAATTTAGCTAAAAGCTATGTCAGGTGCTGTTTAATCAGTAAACAAGTGTTCCAACTTGACCCCTTTTTAGTAGGTTATTAATATTAAAGATGAGAGACTTTTAATCCTGCAGTTAAGTTCTGTACAATATCTGCAACATGACAGACTTGATTCTTGTCTGCTTTAAGAAGTATTACGCTCATGTCATGGTGAATGAAATCAAAACTTTGGGCAAGAAAGTTTATTCTTATTCTGATGTTGGTCTAGTAACTTCCTCAATTGTATTTTCCCAGTGGGACCAAACTCCAAACTTCTTCTCCCTTCAGGATAGAAATTCATACACACAGGCCCACCTAGGGATCATGTGCAGGCAGAGAGACATAAGATAGATCTTAGTTCCTTTCATGTTCTCTGTCACTGGTGCCTCTCAGATATAATTCTTGAGACTTATCATACTTGTTTCCTCCACTTTCTTAGCAGTATCTTTCTTTTCTAACAGTGATGTTGACCTGGGATTAGGTTAGTACAGCCAATGGACTGGCACTTCTTACTTGTAGATGCATCTCCAGTCCCGAGCGAAGTTCTACTGGAAGAGCTTAACCTCCCTAGCATCCTTAGTAGGCTACTGGAAAAAAGCTTCAAACTAAAAAGACCACCAACAAGAACCTCTGCACCTTAAATCAGTATCTAAAATTGATTTCCAGAAATATTGGCAAACAAAACCTGAGAAATGGAGGTTTAGGCTAATGAAGTTTTTTATTTCGTTACTGCTGAATTTGATTATTTTGTTTTGTATAAAATAACTTCAATTTTAATATAAAAGAAAAATTTCAAATCAGCAATTTTTTTGTTTTGTTTTTTAATCATCAAAACAAGGAGGCATCAACAATTTGCAAACAAAGTAAGAGAATGTCAGTGAGAAATTAATCTAAACCAAGCCCTCCCCCTGAAAAGGTTGCAGGTTCGAGTAATCGAAATTTTCAACAGAAAGGCTTCATCAAAAAAATTGCTCAGTGGCTGTACTTTACATCTTTTTGTAAGTATCCCTGGCTTTGATGATTCCAAATAAGACATCGCCAACCTATTAGTCAATAATAAAGTTTAAAGGAAGAGAAAAGTTCCTATAAACTCTGGGTTGATATACTTCATAGGCTATTAGTATGCATGTTTAGATACTGTAACTTTAGTTTTAAGCACATTTTAAAACTTTAATGAAAGTGAAAGCTATCTTATACTCTTCAGGGAGCTAGGGCATGCACACATGTGGTTACCATAATGGAAGTAACAACCTCTAAATTCACCCCTTACACTGTTACCTGTTTAGCTAGGCCTTAAGATTACATTTCTTCATGGTATTTAAAATTCCAGTCGCATTCTTAGGTAGATAACCTAGTCCTTTAAATCAGTTTTCTATTCTTAAATCATTGAAAACAACACGTAAACCCCTTCAGATAAATGCTTGACACCAGTTGTGGGTGCACCACATGTCAAGACAAACCCTGCAAACATTTTCTTACCTGTGAGATTGGCTCTAGCATCAGGCAGGGGCTGAGCAATAGCTCAAGCGCACTTTACACACAACAGTCTTACAGCAGCTGTGCCAGAACAGACAACATGTAAGTACTCTGGGGCAAATGCTGTATTCCGCTAGCTGCAGTTTTGCAATTATTTTTAAATTCAGCTTCTTGGTATGGGTCATTAAACAATTTTTTTTATCACAACAGTGTCTAGACACCATGACTCTAAATATGGTTCCAGCATGTTGGGCTACAGTGTTATACTCACATAGCAAAAAACTCTCCAGGCCATAAAAAAATTGAAACCTAAAGAAGAGGATGGGGCTGGGAAGAGGCAGCACTATACATGTTGGTGTGGGCAAGGAACTAACACACGGAGAGATTAAGGCCATTGTTCAGCAAAACCCTTAAGTACATCTATGAGTAATCCCACTGCTGTTCAGGATGGCATTACTGCCAAAAGGAAGGTCTACAGCCCTTTGCATTAATTCAGGGCCATGGTGACCCATCCAAGGTCACCCAGTAAATCTGAGATAATGCTGGGATTTGGACTCAAGCCTCCTGCTTTCTACTAGTATGCCTTTAAAAACAAATCTAATCTCCACTTTTTAGTTTGGGTTTATCACCATTTTGTTGTTTTTCTTTTTTTATAGTTTTTAGATATGTACCCAGAATCTCAAACAAGTAATTACAAATTTCAATCTCCATTCTAGTGTATCTCAAATCTAACTGACATGAATTACATGACAAAAAGGGGACAAAAGTAACAGGAAAACAACATAAGCATGGACATGAGAACAAAATTTTAAATAAGTTTTTTTCTGAACAAATTTGGGAAGCTGCTTTCAGCAGAAAAGAATGCCATATCTTACAAATACAGCCCTCATCAGAGAATCATCAGGACCTATAGGCCTTTTTTACAGAAAACAAAAATATCTTAAAGACTCAAAACCAGACCTTGCTATTATGAAATGGACTTTGTTGCTAAGAGGTGACCGCTCAAGTTTTACGTTGAGTAGGAAAAAATAGTAGAGTTTAAACTGGACTTAATTAATCTATCTTACCTAAATTAGTTGTTTTCCAATGACAATCCATTGCAATGCCTTCATCTAGGTTATATCAGATCATTTTCCACTAACAAACCCACACACATTTAGAAGAAGAGGCTATTATGTATTCAGCATTTCTGAACGGTTTTTAAGCCAGGAGCATAAAAAATAACGATTACTCGAAGTAATGGGATTGCAAATACTGTCCCAAGACCATTTAATCAAAACAGCTACAGGACAAGTCACACTTAATTTCACTGAAGTCACGTAGCAGGCTTCATTTTTCTCTGCTCACCTCATCTACCTTTCTTTCAGACAAGAGAAGCTGTTCAGGAAGCGAAGTTACTCCTCATTCGTTATCACAACTGTTGAAGCAAAGTTTAGATTCAGTTAAACTGCTAAAATAGATGATAGAAAGAGATTTGTTTATGAAGTGGAACTTGTTCAACTTCACTGCCAGGGTGACAATGAAGGAGAAAAAACTGTGAGAGAACTGGAGAAAAGAGAACTAGTTACACAGACTGTGCTACCAAAGGAAACCAAGAACCACTCTAAGAGGAGGTTTCCGTAAGTTGCTATAGCTTTACTTAGTATCCTTTTCTGTCTCCAAGGGAAGTAACACAAGCAGAAAAATACTCCTTTAGGGTGTGAAGCCTGTCATCTTCTTAACAACAGTGAATGAGCCATTTAGAGAGGCTTGTGCACAGCGCGCTCAGCAGACTGCAGAAAACCCCTTCACCAACAAACATTGCACATAGTGGTAAAAGCTCTCACTCTGACTCTTTCAAAGAGCAAGGTTTCCCATTAGACTTGCCCAAAAGTGCCTACAAATCGTATGATTAGTCCATTTGGGAGTCTGCCACTGAGCTTCATTTGTGTATGCATACATTATAGAATTATTATTGACCCTTATGCATATTGGTTGGCACCATACATTAGTAATGTTGTCAGACACTTCCATTGTAACACCTTGTTTACTATTTTTTAACCTTTCCAAGCTAAATGGGCAGAAATTTTCCAGGCCAGACATCTAACTGAGATCATACTTTAATGGAAAAATTCCAGGAGAATAGTTTAGCTAGGAATCCATCCAGAAGAAAAAATATTTTTGTTTAAATATTAAAAGCATGTATCCTTTCTTACAGAAGTTCTACTGGCCCCTGACTCTGCAGAAGGACCATGACATTTGGCAGGGCTGAACTTTTTTATCAGGAAAGTGTCTTTTGCCACCCTCTTGAAACTCACCCCATATGGCTTCTAGTCAAAGCCTTTTCAAAGTCAGGGTTTGCATAGGTAAGTCCAACTGAAACTTGCCAACATTTCTGAGGTTTAAAAGCCAAAGTTTCTGAAGACCTGTCTTTACTAAGAGTGCTTGAGCCTCGTGCTGCTCCCACTGTACCTGCTGCTGACCAAAGTGCACATGTAGTCATTTCCCTTTCTGGTGTGTTCGTAAGAGAAATGGGAGAAGCTAGAAAAATCTTTTCCAGGCAGCAACAAAGCGGAGGAAAGGGAAAAAGGAATCAAAACAGAAACTGAGATCTTGGCTGGAAAACTATCTGAAAGATCCTTGGAGCTGTAAAAAACTAGATCCTCTGTGTTCAGGCAAAGGAGACCTTGCACTTCTTTGCAAATAAACAAATCCACAGCATAGCTGGGTCTTTTCATCCAAAGAGAAACAATCCCTGAATTTTAGCTAAACAGGAGTAAAAACAGGTAGCAACTTTTCCTTCAGCACTAGTTCCCTTCTTCCTATGAGTTCGATTTTCTGCAGGACGCCTAGTCTAAAATTTTAATTTGGTTGGAAGGACATGGGTTGCTATTGATCACCAGCTTAATCAATTTATACAATCTGAACACCGGAGTTTGCCATACTGTCAGAATTTTGTGAAGCTTTATGAAATTAATAATACAGTTATTTAGAAAATATGGTTATTACAGAGGCAACCGTCAGTCCCTGTAGTTTTTATTCTTGACATCCTGGTTTTGCTGTTTTACATGAAAGTACTTTTGTTTACAGAAGTAGATTTCTAGCATATCATAAATAACCATATTTAAATCCTAGCATCATCTGAGCAGCAGCTTCTCCTAAAAAGGCACAGGCTGTGGGATTTGAGTGCAAATCCAATTTAGTTCAGTCTCCAGTGGTCACTGCTCATAAAATTGAACATAATTTGTCGCAGTTGGCAACTTCTGCTGAAAACAAACTTACAAGTTCCCCAGTAGAATGAAGTATGCAGCTACAGTCAAACACTGTTTTCTGCAGGGGTGGGAGATGGACAGAACAGGACTCAAATACAGTTTTCCAATTCCTTTTCCAGGATCTAGGCATACATATATTATCCTTATTAAAGTTTATTATGAAGCATGTGGAACAGGAAAAACCCACTAGTTTCAACACAGTGTGACACAACAGCATTCAGGATTTGCTCAAGAGTTCTGGAAGCTTTAACATAAACATTTGACTGTTGTGTTACTGAATAAATTAGGAGGGCTGAATATATCTGAAAAACTATTTGATGAACACCTGGAAACATCTATTCAATGTTAAGAAACAAAAATACAAAAGGATATTTTTTTTTTCCACAAAGCAAAATAATTTACAAAACTTACTCCAAAATATGACTGTAACCTAACTCAGCTATAGGTGATAGTAGAACAGTTGCACAAAATCAACATGTGTGCTAGTAAATAAAATGGGCTGGTGGCCATCCTCTGGTGCTGAGGCCAATTGGCACAGCACAGCTGGTGCTCTGCAACTAAACCTTCCCCCAGGCTAACACATGGTGGTTTCACCTACATAAACAATTAGAAGCACTACACTACTCCCTAAAAAATATTCTTTGTGAAGATATTAATAGGCAAAAGCCAAACTCATGCCAAGGAGCATACTAACAACTTATCTGTATGGAGATTAATGGAACAACGCTTAACTATCTACCTTGTCATCTTAGTGTAAAGCCAAGCAAAAGTGACCAGCCATGTTTTGGTTTGCTGAATAGTCTATATTGTTAATATTATGATCTCTTTACTAATGCAAGAGCCAGCCTTCCAGGCACCAGCAGAGGTGAAGTGTTCACCAGTTACTCCTCAGAGAGACATGTGCTTTAAATGACAAGGATGACTTGGGTTATCAAGTCTGGTCTTGATGCTTCAAGGCATGGCATATAGTGCACCACTGCTTTTGGAAGCACAGCCTTGGTGTCAGGAAGCCTTTCCAAATATATTAATCCCAAAGGACTTCTCAGGAATAACTTCCAGAGGAATAAACAAGCAAGCAAATTCTTCACTCTCTGTCATGGCTCCTTGCCAAAGAGCATAATAAAACTAACTATAACTGTGCACTTAGGTTAGGATTAGTGTAGCATTGTCTAACATGATCTCTCCGTGCACAGATGTGAGTCCACACAACCTTTGCGCCTCTGCTAGGTTGGAATCTTTGTACCACTGTCCATTTCATCGTGTAGATTTTCCCTGGAGGTGGCAGCATCGATAAGTACTGCTTCCTTGAGAGAACTGGAGGGGGTACAGGGAAAAGATTTCTCTGAAGTCATTGAGGTCTACAGTATTTTTCCACCTATGTAGAAAGCAATTTCAGCAATTGCTGAATGATTTTCAGTCAAATGCAGAAAGTAGCTTTGACCACTGAAATCAGGTGGGCAAAGACAGTGGAGTAAGAACAAGCATTGCAGAGAAAGTGGAAAAAGACTTTGTATGGAAGCGATAACAGAGTCCCCTGCTGGGTAAGCTTCTTTTATTACCTTATCTAAGCTCAACTGCAATGTAACTGAAAGCACGCCTGTTTTCTGCAGCCAAGGCTTTAGCTCCAGCCTGCCTCTTGCATGATCTTCCCTGTATCTGTGAGACTGCTTGATTCTTCAGCATTATCCATACCTACCCATTTGCCATAGATCCCTTATTGAAAATCTTGTCTGTTGCCCCTCTCTCCCCAAAAAAGGCCTAAGAGATACTTTTGTCATTTATTAGTTTTAATGAATGGTGTCGTGGAGGAGGTGCACGAAGTCAAATTAGTCAGGTGATGTAAGCAAAAATAATATTTACTGTAAGCAAAAGTGTTTGGCACTCCAGTGAACATTAGTAAACCACAGGTTCAGGATGACAACAGGAATTTAATACTACACAGCCGACTTAAGAATTCTTAAGCTCCAGAATGATGACTCAAAATGTGCAATCACTCGCCTGATAAGGCAAGGGCTCTCAACCTTGAGGAGTTACCTTGGACAGTGTCTCGACCCAAGGGGAGAGTCCCCAGCTGCAGACCCACTGCTTGAAGGACTGACTCAATTTGCCCCCTGCCGGGACTCCGTTTATACCCTAGTCAAATCTGGCCTGTGGT
>VZTL01076699.1:119-14412 GCA_013400535.1 Scopus umbretta
GCACTCAATCCCTGCTTCCAGATCATTGAAGAAGATATAAACAGAACTGGCCCCAATACTGAGCCCTGGGGAAGAGCATGTGTGACCAGCCACCAACTGAATTTAACTCTATTCATAACTCTCTGGGCTTGGCTGTCCAGCCAGTTTTTTACCCAGTGAAGAGTACGTCAATCCAAGCTATGAGCAGCCAGTTTCTCCAGGAGAATGCTGTGGGAAATGATGTCAAAGGCTTTACTAAATTCTAGGTAGAGAACATCCCCAGCTTTCCCTCATCCACTAAGCATGTCACCTTGTCACAGAAGGAGATCAGGTTGGTCAAGCAGGTCCTGCCTTTCATAAACCCATGCTGACTGGGCCTGATCCTCTTATTGTTCTAGATGTGCCACATGATGGCACTCAAGATGATCTGCTCCATAACCTTCCCTGGCAACAAGGTCAGATTGTAGTTCTCCGGAGCCTCCTTTCAGCCCTTCTTGTAGATGGGCATCCCATTTACTAAATTCCACTTAACTGGGACCTCCCCAGTTAGCCAGGACTGCTGATAAATGATGGGAGGTGACTTGGTGAGCACTTTCACCAGTTCACTCAGTACCCTTGGGTGGATCCCACCCAACCCATTGACTTCTGTGGGTATCTAAGTGCTGTAGCAGGTCGTTAACCATTTCCCCTTGGATTATGGGTCTTCATTCTGCTTCCCATCCCTGTCTTCCAGCTTAGGGGGCTGGGTACCCAGAGAACAACTGGCCTGACTATTAAAGACTGAGGCAAAGAAGGCATTCAGTACCTCAGCCTTTTCCTCATCCTTTGTCAGTATGTTTCTCCCCTACATTCAAAAAATGATGGAGATTCTTCTTAGCCCTCCTTTTGTTGCTAATGTACTTATAGAAGCATTTTTATTGTCTTTTACTGTAGTAGCCTGATTAAGTTCTAGCTGGATTTTGTCCCTTCTAATTTTCTCCCTGCATAACCTCACGACACTCCTGTAATCCTCCTGAGTGGCCTGCCCCTTCTTCCAAAAGTCATAAACTCTCTCTTTTCTTTTTCTTTTTTTTTTCCTGAGTTCCAGCCAAAGCTCTCTGTTCATCCAGGCCAGTCTTTTTCCCCACTGCCTCGTCTTTCAGCACATGGGGATGGACTGCCTCTGTGTCTTTAAGAGTTCCTTCTTGAAGAATGTCCAGCCTTCCTGGACTCCTTTGGCCTTCAGAACTGCCTCCTAAGGGACTCTGTCACCCAGGCTCCTACACAGACCAAAGTCTGCCCTCTGGAAGTCCAAGGTGGCAGTTTTGCTGACCCCCTTCCTTACTTCTCTGAGAACTGAAAACTCTATAATTTCATGATCCTTGTGCCAAGACAGCCTCCATCTATCACATCACCCACGAGTCCTTCTTTGTTTGCAAACAATAGGTCCAGCTGGATGCCTTCCCTAGTTGACAACCGTGTTGCTTTCAAATCTAGTTTGAATACAAGCTTCAGCTGATGTGTCTAGTACTGTATCACTTCCCTTTTATCTAGACTAGTTTACAGCCATTTTGACAGTGCATGGAGTGAGAATATGCCGGTATGCATTTTTACATATTGCAGTTCAAACAGGTTGCAGTTCAGTAAAAAAATAGACTGCTACCTAAGTTCTTTTTTGTCTGCTTAAGTCAGAGTGAAGATATGCAAGTGTTTAAGAACTTTTTGAAGGCAAAAACATGATTATAGTTTTTTTTTTCCCCATTTACATCAAAATAAATAAACAAATGTGAAGAAATTTGGTGTCAGATTTGGTACTGTAGAATTGATATGGTCTTTTTCTGAAGTACTTTTGAACTATAAGTGCTAATGTCCTTAGACTCTTCTGTGGTCAATAGAGAGAAAAAAAGAGGTTCTTCTCAGAGCACCTGAATTAAGGTTTCCCAGAATCACTCTCCCTCTGGAAAAGACCACAAACCCCACAATGCTTAAAATGACTGTAAAGGATATATGGCAAAATAGCTATACCTGACTACAGACATTGTAAAAAATTCCTCCTAGGTTCATTCATTTTTTTACTGAAATCACTAGGAGTGAAAGGCACACAATAACTTTCCAGATAATTGGACTACACAGGGGGTTGGCAACTTTTCCCTACTTCAGAAAAGGAGGTTGTGACTAGAGGAAATCTCATGGTGTCAGCTGGTAGTAACTGAGCATCTTGCAAGGTAAAGCTTGAAAGGCAGTGTTTAAATTAGAAAGAAGTATGCATTGTCTGAGTTATTAATTTCTGTCAGTGAACAGTCAAGAAGTAGAGCTGGGAAAAATATGAAGCTTTTCACTGATAACATAAAAATAGGTTGCAGATTTTTTCCTCAAATTGTGGCTCTCACTAACTAGTCATAATTACATTTATACTGTGTTAAAATCTATTGGGAATTTTTTTTTCATGAAAATTTAATTTTGAAAGAGAGTTATGGAAACTTGATTGAAGTTTTGGCAAGCTGCAGCATGGGATTCCAAGTAGGGAAATGAATTATTCTCAAAATGATAGACTACCTCAATTTTTTTAAACAACCCTCATTTTCCTTAAAAAAACCCCCCAAAACATTAAAATATTTTGTACTGGTATATATCAACTTTTTTTAATTAGGGAAGTCTCTTTGTTTTTAAGGCTATGTCCATATTCTCCTATGACAGCAGCATTGAAATTCACTTTGGTTTTACTTTTGTACAAAAAAAAATTGTTCACTTTGTATATAGAGCTACCTATTCATGCATTGTTTTAAGCATTTCTTTGTTTCTGAAATAGATGTTTGGATGGTTATAAAATAAAATATTAATATTCCTGGGAAATGAAATTCTGATTCTTGTCCAGTTCTTGTAGTTAGTAAATTGTAAGATTTTTATATATCTCCTGTTAAAAACAGAGATTTTGCTTAAATAATTGTTACCTTTAAAGATTATTTAAATTGCCACAGTCACCCAACAATGAAGATTCCTTTGGGGAGAAAAGTTGAACAGAAACCATTTGATGACATGGTGTTTTAGTAGACATGGTGTTTTGGGTTGATGGTTGGACTAGATGATCTCAGAGGTCTTTTCCAACCTTAAGAATTCTATGATTCTATGATTCCATGATTCTATTATTCTATGACAGACTAGAAGAAAGGCAAAACCATTTGAGGATTTTCTGTTGTGTTTTCTAAATAAAAGAGTGCTTCTGAACTCTGTAATGCTGAGTGCAAAGCAAATTTATAGTAAAAGCAAAAGAAGGAACCTGACCACAAAGAAGACTCATAATGGTTAAGGCCAGGTTCCCGTACCTTTACTTAAGGTTTCATTTGAGACATTCTTCACCACTTCTCTAACCCCTCATGGAAATGCTGACCCAATAGTTACCATGTTTCTTTGGGAAGAGAAAATGAATATATTGTTTGACTGGATTCCTTTATAAAACATGGAGAGTATTTTAAGCTATGTCAACTATTCAACTACCAATAAAATACTCCCAAGCATTGCATTTGCAGGGCCATCTAAGAGGTTCCTTCTCATAAATTGATGCCTGAAGAACACGAGTTTCTAATTCCTGTATAATGTGATATCTATAGGCTTTTCTTTCTTCTTTTCAAATTGCCTATTAAGATTAAAAAAAAAAAAAAAAGCTCATGCTAGAAGTATATATAATTTAAGCCAGTTTTCACATGTATAAATGAGTACAGAATATTCAGAACTAGGGAACCACAGCTTTATGGGAAAATGCATCTATATATTTAATTTCCATTTAGAAAAAAATATCCAGACAAACTGAAACACTGAAATTGTTCTCTTTGGTATTTTTTTGTTTTAATGTGACTGAAAGTTTTCCGTGAGGATTGTATATTTGAGTACATATCAGTGTTTGGTGGGTCTTGGATTGAAAAATAAATGTTCTTTGCAATTTGCAGATGTTGTTTATATTGTTGTTGATCTGGTTTCCATTAAATATATCTCATGCTCTCATTTGGAAGATAATCAGATTGAGAACATCACTGATGAAATACTGTAACAAAATATTTCCCTGAGTACACAGATAGCGTTTAGATGAACGTGGAGAATACCTGCTATAAATTTAGTTTTCCAACAAAAATCCACAACAGGAAATGCTATAGCTGATGTTATTTAAAATCATCCATATAGTTACTCGTGGATGTGTAACTGTGAATTTTGAAAATCTGAAATTAAGTTGGTGGTGTAGGACAGATCAGGTTCAAATTGCATTATATGACCTTTATAAAATAGTGTACTATACTGCTACTTCAGCTGCACATTTTTCTCTTGCATTTTATTTTTAGAAATCAAATAATATTGCTTCCTTTTTTCTGACAGGGCATCTTAAAATACAACACGTTTTGCATAATGAGTAGCTATAATTGATTTCTTAGTTGAATATGAGAGACAGGACTGTGCTTGCCTTCTATGAAACTACTTCCCAGAAAACCTTGGTTGGTGAAAGAAAGGAATAGATTTTATTAGATTGTTTGATAGCACACCTATCACTCTTTCTGACCGAAAGTCATTTTCATTTGCAACGAGTAATTTCAGTTACATGGTACAGTTACAGTTGAGTTCCTGTGCTAGTCCGGTGTGCAGCAGCCAGTCAATGCTTTTTAAAGATATATGTTGTAGTGAAAGAGGCAGATTTAGTAAGACAAGACATTTTTCCTCTGGGCTTTGTGATACATAAAGCTCATGTCAGTTTGACATTTGCTACCTTTGCTTTATGATTTTTCCCTATTTTCCTCTCTGTACCTATGCTATCATTATCATCCTAGTTGAATGGTTCTTACTGCAAAGTAAGGTCAGAAGGGAGAGCTATATGTTGCCACACTGCTCTGCTTTTACCAGAGGACAGGAAAAAAATCAGCAGGCAAGGCAGTATTTTTATTGTGTTTTGGTTATTACAATACAGTTAAGACATATTAGCCATCTTCTGTATAATCTTACTTCCAGTCACTGACTGCTCAACGTACATTTCTCAACGTCAAACAGTCACTTATAACCTTGTTATAAATCCTCTTATAATTTAAAGAAAAAAAAAAACAAACCCAAACAAACCACATTTGTAGCATCAAGTGCTCAGTTATCAGCAGCTGGAGAAGCCTTTAGCAATCTCAAACTCTCTGTACCCAAAGGAAACTATTTAACCTGTCAGTGCAATCAAGCAAAGTCCATCCCTATTGCTAAGGTTCTGAGATTAGCTCACAGAATTTGAGCTGTTGGCTAGATATACTTGTTATTTATCATATAGTTTGACTGCACCCATTTAATAAATTTCATAAGTAAATTCAATGTTATTAAAGATTTTGTCTCAATCCAGCAACAATTTCCAGTGTTGTTGCTGTAAATTCAAGAAATGTGACTTGTTTAATCACAGAAATTTGCACCAAAACTATTTTTATTTTTGCTTGTTATAGTCAGTTATGGAGACTTTTCACATTGAAATGTCCAAGAACGTTATTTACATAACTTGTAGGCAAAGAAAGCACTTTTCAAAAAAGCCATTGTGGGTAAAACTACAGGCAAAAGCATCCTCATATATGAAAGTTGTTTTGACTTTGTCGTTAGATTATTTAATCAACACATTTTACATCTTTGTAATGCTTAGTGCAAGTCAGTCATAACCAAAACATGTCACTGGAGTGTGATCATCTAAAATAGAAAACTGTATGTATATCAAACTGCTTTCCACTTAAAGGCTTTGACGTGGACAAATTTGAACTGAGTCCCCACTTAGCTCTTGGGACATGTCATTTTGCAACTTTGCAGCCTGTTAAGCTCACAGGATTGGAAACAAACACAGAGAAATAATGTGTAAAGGATGACAGAATGTCAAGTGTAAATATAAACACTCTCAAGTCTCCCAAAGGCACTAGGAGATGTGAACTAACTAACTGTCTGAGTTAATCAAATGTTAAATTTAAGAAGCAGAACAGAAATGAATACATTTTTCACCTCGATTTAACTAAAATTCTTACACAATTTTAATGAGACTTCCGCGTGAATAACTGACAAAACCATGTGATGTTGTATAGTAATATGAAAATACCTATAAAATGCTGCAGCTCGTTGTGAACTGAAATACATTTAAAAATATTATAACACATAAAAAATGTAGATGTAGTTTAAAGTCACTACCCATGGGTTTAAACTCTCACCAGGGGCCTATAGAAAAGGACAATCTATTGCTTTTTCTTTTTCAGTAGTTTTCTTCTATGCACTTGTTGTGATTTAACCCCAATCGGCAACTAAGCACCACACAGCCTCTCGCTCACCCTCCCCCTGCCCCAGTGGGATGGGGGAGAGAACTGGGGGAAAAAAAAAAATAGATAAAACCTGTGGCAATTTAATAGGCAGTTTAATAAGATAGCAGAGAAAGAGAAAATAATAATAATAATAATGATGATAAAAGAATATACAAAACAAGTGATGCACAATGCAGTTGCTCACCACCCGATGACTGATACCCAGCCCATCCCTGAGCAGCGATCACTGCCCCCCGGCCAACTCCCCCCAGTTTCTATACTGAGCGTGACACCGTATGGTATGGAATAGCCCTGTGGCCAGTTTGGGTCAGCTGTCCTGCCTGTGCTCCCTCCCAGCTCCTTGTGCACCTGGCAGAGCATGGGAAGCTAAAAAAGTCCTTGACTAGTGTAAACACTACTCAGCATCAACTAAAACATCAGTATGTTATCAGCATTGTTCTCATCCTAAATCCAAAACACAGAACAATAGAAGCTACTAGGAAGAAAATGAACTCCAAATTAAGCTGCAACCAGGACAGCACTTTAACCCTATTCAAATAAATATTGAATATTGGAGTCAACCTCACGAGTTATTGCTCAGTTTTTATTTTTATACAACAAGCTCCTTTTAGTGGGAGCTTTTTCAGTTCAAGGATTGGAAGACACATTCCATTTTGTATATGTTTGCATATTTCATTGTGTTATTATTATTCTGTCTTATTATACCTTAACTATGTAAGCAATGAGAGATAAAAACATTTATTTCTATTGTTAAGTATGCACTGAAAAAACTACTCATTATGTATAACACCACCTTGCACTCTACTTAAGGAACATTACCTGTGTGCGACACTGCTTGTTTGTTCCACAGGTCTGCATTTACAAATAATGAAAGACTAAATGTCTTGCCCAAGGCTGGGCAGAACTACAGACAGTCAAAATTACTTTTCAGAATTTATTGTCATTATTGCAATTTATCTTCCTGCAGGGCTCCAGAGCAGAAATTTTGTCTAACTCACCATAAAAAAAGTTGCATTAAACTGTTCTTCTTTTATGCACTAAAACTTCTGTTTTGCCTTTCATTGGTTCAGATGAGTAGATCCCAAAGTCATCATAATTTTTTATTCAGTTCCAAAGTTACTGCAAATAACTTCTTTTACCATTCAAAGCACTAAAAAAAATTGGCCTATACTAGCTTGACTTTTGTACCCCTGTGTTTAATTCCTGTGTGTTTAGGGTGCTTGGACCAAGACATTTATGAGTCATATTTCTAAACCTCAGCTGGCTTATTCTGGGTGAAGAGTCTTTATATAGAACCAGAAACTGATAAAATCAGTTCTAGTTCATTGTGTGGGTTTATCTATTGGCACAGGTCATCCTTCCAACCAAACTGAATTTCCTCACTTCTTCAGTCCACTATCACCACTGTGTCCAGGAATTATTCACTCCTGAGTGAATAATTCTGGACCATCTCTTCTCTCATTTTTAAGCATAGAGGTGGTTATGAAGACTGTGAATGGAGGCTAGTATCCCTTCTTCTGTAACTGTTCTGAACAGCTCTTATACAGTGTCCCTTCTGTGATGATGTTCGATTTCATAGTGAAATCTACTATTTAGAAATAATATGGGGTAATTGCTAAAAATTAAATCTCCGCAGGCATGACTCTATAGCAGCTTTTGAGACTTCAACTTTTGTTTAATTTTTCAGTGGAATGAAAAAAGCAAATTCCAGGGCAAACCTCTTGTGCTGTAGGAACTTCTATGCTTGTTACTACCGGTCAAAGTTATGTACCAAAAAGAATAACCTGATGAAACCTTGAAAGAAATGGATAAATTTCACCAAAAGTATCTGCCCTGAGGAAAAGAAACTTTGTTAAGAAAATTCTGAATAGCCTTACTCAGAATAGTCCACTTAATGTAGAAACATACTTCCCTCAATCTGCTGCTTTGCTTTTCCTTGTTACACTATTGTTCTAAAGTGATGGTATTTATCTTGGCACTTCCCATGAAACGTTATTTACTGATGCAATCAACAGGTATTTCTACTTCTCAGAGAGCTTCTATCTGTTCAGAATTACTATTTTTCCCCTTCTTTATGGATTCCCCCAGCTGAAACACACACACAAACACACACACACACACATTTTGTATTTTTATAAATTTAGGAGTCTAAAACTTACAGAGCTTTTGAAACAAAACCAAAATTCTAATGGAAACAAATTTTGCAGTCTTCTTGCCTGTACTGGATCAATACCAAATTCAAGAGATGACTTAATTTCTTCTGCAGACAAAATATACTTGCCAGCTTTAGTCAGTGAAGAAAGTAAAAGTGAAAGCTCGTGATTTGAGAAATGCAATAAAAAATAACTTATTTAGTTAAATTTTATACTGAATTGATATTTGTGCCAGTAAGGAAATATTTAAATTGAAAAGTGAAAGGTTGACAATGTGTCTTTATATTGACTAAATCTCTTTTAGTATCAGATCAATGAAATGTGTATTAAGGACACATGCCTGTTGTGCAAAAGAAGCCCTACATCAAATGTGCATGGAGGTCATGTAGTTTGTTTCACAAGTCAAAGGCACTGGATCTTAGAAAAATAAATTAATCTCATGAACATTGTATAATTGCAAGTATGCTATAATCTATTCTCAAGTTAAAAGGTGTCACAAACAAAATCACTATGTTCACCATCACACTGAATTTTTTTGCATCTTATTTTAAACACTATGTCACATTTCTAGTTGCATTTTCAGCAACCTATTTCCTTTGTCTCTCCTACAAAATTCATTCAATATCAGTGTTATTATGCCACAGTAAACACTGTGAACTTAAATTATTGCATTTATTCACTTATACTCCCTATAAAGTGCTGAAGTAGTACATTTAAAAACATAAATGTCTTTTTTCAACAGTTTTGGGTTTTTGTTCTCATTATAAATTGTGAGCAGAAAACACAGCACTCCTTATTTAGCTAAGTCATAAAGAATAAAATCTTCACAAATTATTCATTGCATATTCTTTCATAGAAAGCTGTATCTAACAAGACAGATAGAGTTTCCCCTGATTCAGATGGTCTAATAAATAGTATTTGTATCATATTAACATGGTGCAAGCAGGGAGACTGAATCTGTCATAGAAAATACAGAGGTGCCTGATGTTTTCTACTTATATGTAAATATAATTTCTCCAGTGAAGTTCCAGTGCATTTGAGTAAGAAATAAATGTCCTCTAATGTGAATAATACCTGTCTAATCACTAGATGGGGGAGACTGATAGTGTAGAAAGACCTGTCCAACAGTAATTTTCAGGTTTATTCAAGAAGAGTATTTAAAAACTATGCATTGTAAAAGAAAAAAAAAAAAAGAAAACACTAAGTTTTGTATAAGACAATAATGTTAACAGTGGTTGTTGTTGATGTTTTCCTGAAAAGGGAAATAAAATTGCTCTGAGTAGTATTGTCACATTTTCTGTTTTGATTGAAGTGTACATAGCACATATTAATTAGCCAACTGGGAAATCTCAAATTTGAAGCTTAGAAGAGAAAAAAAATTCTTTCTTATGGTGGATTTCAGTAGTTTGAAATGTTTTATGAAGAAGTATCACCCTCCAAAATGTCTTCTGAATGCAAAAGTCATAGATTACCTGTATTTAGAATGGTTTGCTAAGCTGCTTACCTCTGAACTGAAGACCTGGACAGATTAGCAAAGAACTAAAACACCAAGATGATTTGGGCAGACCAGTCTTAAAACAGGGGTGTTGATGTGTGGAAATATTTCAGTTTTTACAGATTCCCATAGGAGACTCTTCTGTTGGAAGTAAGTAAGCTGTACTCCAAACTTCCTTTTGGATGGGAAAGTCTCACTTGTGTTTCCACTACTGTCACTCAAGGATCAGTTCTTGGGTCCACACTACTGATAACTTTTCTCAGACAGGTTATAGTGCCATAAAAAGTATTACTCATAAAATTGCAGGAGGAGGTAAATGTTGAGAGGACAGGTCCCACTGACACATAGTGTTTGACTCGGTAAGCTGAAAGCAGAAAAATGATAGATTTTTTCTTTTTTCCGTGACTGAAGATGTCTTTGTTGACTTAAACAACATCATATCCACACACATATTTGTACTACTTCAGAGCCCTCTGTTCCAGCTTGTGCTGTTACTGTATTACTGTCCCATGAGAAAGGATAAGCATGCTTTATTTTGTGAAGTAACGACTCTGGAAAACCCTCTGAGTCCTGGGTTGTAAAGAATAGTCATGATTATTAACCAGCAGCACAGCAGTAAGGGTGAGGTTTCCCAAGAAGGCTGCTCTTACGCAAAAGCACAGGCTGCTAGAAGAGGCTCGATGAGCCCATGCTCCCATCTGCACAGCCGCACCCCTCCCTTTGCACTGCCTGGACCATGCTTACCTGCTCAGTGAGGTCATGCACTAAGTGGGCACAAAGTAATCTGCCCCCTTCAGAATGTTTTTTTGCTCATTTAGTGACCTTAAAAGCTCAGCAGTGGATCAGCCAAGCAGCAGAATTCAGGAAAGAAAGGAAGAGGAACCATCCCTTCTGGCAGAAGCGAGCTATTGATTCAGATGTCTTGAAAAACCTCTGCCTAAAACTGCTACTTTTAAAACCAGCTTAAGTTAACATAAGCTGATGATGTTTTCAAATAAATGTTCCAGTCCTCCTTTCTGCCACTGGCTGGCTGCCTATATTTATCCATTCTTCTGCCTAAGCAAGGATCTACACAACCACACAAGTCGATTTTCTGGGGAACATACACTTTAAGCAAATTGTGGACTTTAGAACAAATTCTTTGATTTTACCAGGATTATTTCACTAACAAAATTAATCACATAGCTGCACAAATATTTCTGCTGACAAAAATGAGATGATGTGGGGAGAAATGTAAGGAGGAATGTGGGGAGAATGTTCTTTGGCAGGAGGTCTAATTTATGTTGTACTAGTTTAAACTGCAGTTTAAGCATAAAGCTAAATGGGCTAATGCAGCCATAAACCATTTAGTCAAGGTATTCTTAAATAAGAGGGGGACTATGTGCATAACATTTTAATATTTTGTCCAATTCAGTTTGAGAAAGAAGTTGCAGTAACAGTGGGAACAGAGAAAGAAGTTCTGAGAATCATTAAAGAACAAGGAAGTGTCATGAATATTATGTGACCGAGTGAGCTTGGTCTCTTTAATTTTAGTAAAACAAAGACAAGAGATGACCTGATTGTAGTTGGTATGCATCACACATAAATGCAGATTTTACTTTTCTTAAATTCTGAGTGTTTGACTTTTAATCTCAGTATTTTCTTAAAGTATAAATGTTTGTGTGTGTCTACGGAGTATTCTCAATATTTTTTTATTATATTATTTTTTTTTCAGCTGGATCACTTGGGTCCACATCTGTATGTAAAACATTTTCTAATTTCTGTAGTTGAAAAAGTTGTATCTATGACGGGATTTACATGCAAGATCATTACATATTATCAACAAAAATAAAGTTAAAATGTTTTAATCACTTCAAGAATAAACAGAGGTCAAACTCATTAAATGGAATCATGACGTGAGTAGTAAGTAAAATACTTTCCAGTCCTATATTTTTCTTACATTTAAATAAAGATGTATAGAGAGGTAAAGCACATGCCACAAATAATAATTTAAAATAATAATATTTAAAATAGTTTATGAATCTTTCAAGTGTTTTCAGTTTGAGGAGGAATATCAAAGATGCTTCTTTGTTAGCTTTGGTCCCTTTAGTATCCTAACTGATAAATAAACCTGTTTTTTGTAACATCCCAAACTGTACCTCCACATCTTTTAACAATAGGAGGAAATATGTCTGCCCAATCAACTCCAAGCAATTGCCATGGTACAAAACATAGGTTTTCTTCATCCTTGCATTGTCATTAAAGAGCCCTCACATATGCTTTATAATTTACAACAATTAAATAACACTCATTTCTGTCAGATTTTATATAATATCAAAAAAAAAATGCAGAATACTAAACCCAGATAGATTTCTAGGCTGTGGAAAAAAATCCAGACTATTCAATTACATCTGATTTGCAAAGTAAAGTCTAATTCTTCTCTTCAACACTTTCAATGTCTGTCACTGAACAAAAGATTAAATACAGGTTAATGAAAATTAACAGTAAAGTCCAAGCAGGATCTTACAGTGGGCATCTGTTACCAACCTCCAAACCACCATGATAAAGCCAAAGAAGCAATACTCGTGCCACTTAAGCAAGCTTCTAGTCAACAGAACCTGGTTCTTATGGGTGACTTCAAGTACCCAGACATTTGCTGGAAGAACAGTACAGCAGCTTGCATGTCATCCATCAAGTTCCTGGAATGCACAAAGGACTGTTTCCTCATACAAATGTTAGATGTGCCAACCAGGAATGAGGCACTGCTGGACTTGCTATTCACTGTCCTGGTTTCAGCTTAATTCAGAGTTCTTCTTCTTCCTCGTAACTGTTATAGTGCTGTGTTTTGGACTTAGGATGAGAACAATGCTGATAGCACACTGATGTTCTAGTTGTTGCTAAGTAGTGTTTACACTAGTCAAGGACTTTTTAGCTTCCCATGCTCTGCCAGGTGCACAAGAAGCTGGGAGGGAGCACAGGCAGGACAGCTGACCCAAACTGGCCAAAGGGCTATTCCATACCATATGGCATCACGCTCAGTATAGAAACTGGGGGAGTTGGCTGGGGGGGGCAGCGATCGCTGCTCGGGGCCTCGCTGGACATCAATCAGTGGGTGGTGAGCAATTGCATTGTGCATCACTTGTTTTGTATATTCTTTTATCATTACTATTATTATTATTTTCTCTTTCTCCACTATCCCATTAAACTTCCTTTATCTCAACCCACAGGTTTTAGGTTTGGTTTTTTTTTTTTGGTTCTCTTCCCCATCCCACTGGGGCGGGGGGAGGGTGAGCGAGTGGCTGTTTGGTGCTTGGTTGCCGACTGGGGTTAAACCACAACATTCACAAATCAAGAAAACCTGCTTTGTAATGTCTCAGTTAGTAACAACCTTGGCTGCAGTGACCACAATATTGTGGAGTTTGGGATCCTGCTGAACATGCTGAAGGTTAGTACCAGGTTAGTACAAGGGTTCTAGATTTTAGAAGAGCAAATTTCAGCTTGCTCAGAGCTCAGCTGGGAAGGATTCCATGGGATGTTTCCATGCAGGATAAATGGAGCTAGTGAGTGCTGGGGGTNTTTTTGTGGGTTTGTTGTTTGGTTTTTTTTGGAGGGGGTGGGGAGGGGTTGATGGTTGGACTAGATGATCTCAGAGGTCTTACAATTCTATGATTCTATGATTCTAAATCAATGGGCCCTGATGCCATCCACTCGAGGGCGTTGAGAGAGCTGGCTGATGTCATTATGAGGCCATTCTCCTTAATCTTTGAGAAGTCATGGAGATGGGGGATGTCCCAGAGGGCTGGAGGAAAGTGAATGTTACCCCTATCTACACGAAGGGCTCAAGGGAGGATCCAAGTATTTATAGGCCCATTAGTCTTACTTCAGTCCCTGGGAAAGTTATGGAATGAATCTTCCTGGGGGCCATAACAAGTCAAACAAAGCATGTGATTGGGAAAAGCCAACAATGGCTTCACTAAGGGCAGATTGTGCTTGACAAATCTGGTGGCCTTCTATGATAAAGTGTCCTGCTTGATTGATGTGGGGCGAGTGGTGGACATTGTCTACCTGGACTTCTCCAAGGCTTTTGATACAGTTCCCCACAGCCTCCTCTTGGAGAAATTGATGTGTTATGGCCTGGAGAAGTGGTCTGTGTGGTGGGTGGGGAATTGGCTGACAGGCCGCACCCAAAGGGGGGTGGTAAATAGCTATTTTTCAGACTGGCACCCTGTCACAAGTGGGGTCCCCCAGGGATTGATATTGGGCCCAAAGTTATTCAATATCTTCATAAGTGATCTGGATAATGGGGTCAAGTGTACCCTGATGAAGTTTGCAGACGACACCAAATTGAGTGGTGAAGTAGACACTTTGGAAGGGTGTTGCTCCCCACCCAATACCTAGCCTGCCCC
>VZTL01076705.1:2584-15196 GCA_013400535.1 Scopus umbretta
AAGAAAATTTTTTTTTTTAATTTTTTTTTTTTTTTAAATAAACACAGCAAGGTTATGGAGAACATTAAAAAGGCAATGGAGTTATTTAAGTACGGAACACCTCTCAGTTAAAGAATACTCTCTATGTAATAGCCATAAATAATTCCAAGAAATTTCTTTGTTTTCCATGGAATGAAATAGGTTATCCATCGAATTTTACTGAAGATTATGACTGCCATTCTACAAAACTCTGAAGAAAAACAGAAATACGTTACTTAGGGCTATATTAGCAAGGAATTCCTGGAAGGGAGGACTATACTGCTTGCAAAACTTTTCTAATATCAATTATTCCTATCTCAATATATACTCACTATATACACTATATCTCAATTTACATATGGCATATGAATAGCCTCAGAAGAGAAAGAATTGGACAATAAGCCATTCTGTAATCTGTGCTCTATTGAGAATTCTTCCTCTAAATTAGAACCTGAAATTAGATATCCATTCATGCTCAAACACTGCACAGCATTCCAAACTTACTCTTGTCCGACATCTTCTGAACCTAAGGGTCTAGAGTCCATGAAGAGAGAGACCTTGCTTGATGCCATCTTAACATCAATGGCTGAATGTGTGGAGATGAGGCTCTGAACTAGTTCGTGATTTGGTCTCACTTCCTCCTGGAAAGCCAAGATTTTTTACTTTTCAATTAAAATGAATAAACAAATGTCTAATGAACAGCTAACAGAGTCATCATACTGCCTAAAACAGTAGAAACATGCATATGCAAGAAAAAATTCCAAAGCATTTTAAATAAACATTTTCTCAGAACAGCAAGGTCTCCCTTCCCCTCTTCACACTTCAAGAATGCATACGATATTAACCCAAGAAAAACTAGAGAGCCTCCTTCAGAGTATGCAACCACTACAGTAGATATCAGCAAGCACACATTATCATAGACCCAAATGTTTTTAACATTTAGCACAACACAGGGGAAAACAGCTAAATTCCAGCTGTTTGTATGCAAATGTTTTCCACCTCTCCCTTTGACCAGTCAAACCCTGTAAGCGTTCTCCCACAATCACTCTGCCCTGCAAAACAGAAGTGACAATACCCCAGTACCAGGAGTTTTTATAAGTCTTAAGTCAATGTCTGGAAAGTTTATGAAACTAACTTTAGGTACTTATTATTAACTGATCCTTCAAATGTTTTGCACAATATTTCACACAGAGATAATAAACATATCCCTCCTCTGAAATCACTAGAGAAGAAAAGAAGTTACCCACTACGAATATATAAGGATTGATTATGTTAAAGCAGCTTATTTTTAAACACTTATTTTGACTCTAAGGATAAAAACTACATGTTCCAAGAGAATTCAAATCACCATCAGCATTCCCTTACCTCTTCTTTCTCATGAGCATGGCTTCCACCAAGGTCAATATAAACAGCATCTTTATCATATACAATGCCCCCAACTCCTGAAAGAGGGGCATAGACTAGTTTCTCTTTCTCATTTAAAGAACGCTTCTTCTGCTGTTCAGGTAGAGCACAGGGGTCTGGCAAGAAACTCACATCACTCACAGTAAAGTCTCCTACACCTGGGGTGACAGACAAGGAAAGCAATAAGGTTTTCACAAAGTTTTGATTCTGAAATTCGTACAATTCACCACGAAGAGATACAAAAAGAAAACCAACATCATAGCGTTCAGTGATTCATGAACAGCGAGCTCCGTATCGAACATCCAGTTGTTCTGCCTTACCACTGAACTTAGAAAAGCATATGTAAGTTCACCAGAATACTGCAAAGCTTTGGGTTTGTTTTGTTTGCTTGTTTTTAAATGAGAAAACTAGCAACTCGCTTTTCTGAGTAGGTCTGTAAATTTATTATTTAAATGTTTCTGAACTTAAGCTTTTAAATCATTCACTTAAATTATTAAATTTGTCCAATGAATATGAGAAATTTTACACAAGCCAAATGTACTTTACACTATTAGGGCTAGTATGTTTTGCACTTCAAGCATCCTTTAAGTGAAACGCCTTTGAAAAACTTCAGACACTGCCAATACTGTGTTTAACACTGCAACAAAACTGCACAATTACAAGTAAAACTATTTGCAAGGATTTATTTTTACAAAACTGTGTATTATTAAAAATCATTTCCAAAAGCATAACATGTATTTAGAAAGGTGAAAAGTCTATTTTACAATGTACAGTTTAAAGACACAAATCATTCCACAATAAAAATAGCAACAGCTTTGTTGTTATTCACAGATCAGTACAAAAACTGTTTTAAGAATCTGATAAATTACCTGGCATATGAATTTGACTTTTGTTTTTCAGGTGTGCTCCTCTCAAGTATCCATAAAGTGATATCTTCCTGTCACATTTGGGATTGATTCGAACATCTTCTGGGTTTGTCAACTCTTCCATTCTACCCAACATTAAAAAAAAAAAAAAAAGGTAGAATATCCAGCACTCCTAATAGTAACTTTTGAAAAAAAGGTAATTTAAGAAAAAAGAATTGCACCATCCCTGCTACCACTGCAGATTTTAATAATCAATACAGAACGATCATAAGAAAAAAATCCATAGGAAAGAAGATCTTTCAAAAATATCTTATAATTCTATTTTAAAATTTTTACAGTCACGTTCAACAACATATTTCCAGAAGACTCGACACTTCACTAGACAGTTACTGCTTTCTTAGCACATTTTAATTACTGTTTATACGCTTTCCACACACAACCTTCCTCAAGTCAATTTTGCCATTAGAGGGAAAACAGAATAACCACCCTAAGACAGCTGACAGAGGCACTCTCTGTGGCCACACAATACCTTCTTATTCCTAATAATAGCAGTGAGCAACACAAAAACTACTACAGGAAAGGGGAGAGGGAACGATTGACTGTTTTCAGAGGGATGAGGGAGAAACTCCTTCCAGCGCTGGTTTCTCGACTGCACAAGGGAGGCAACACAAACAGAGCCAAGGAAACGGATGGGACACACGTTCTGGCTGCAGAACAGCTTAAAACTGACCCAACAACCAAAATAATTGTAATAGTTATAGCAACCTAAAACAACGTCATTGAGAGACTACAGAATTTTTTTTTTCCTCATTTTCCCCTCTCTTTGCTTTGTGTATTTTGCAGGACTTTGCATAATGCTTATCTACTTCTCTGACAATTTTTTCTAAACAATTAGAGCTTTGAAAGACACTTGTTCTAGGTACCTTGGATTCTTGTAAGCACTCTGACAATAAACTATGAAAGGTGAGGTAATTTCTCAGGTAGGCACAACCACCATCAAGATTGCTTTCATGTTCCAAAGAGGCTGTGAATGAAATCCTGTATGTGGAGATGGAGCAGAAAGGATGTTCCAGGGAACTCAAGACTAATTCACCAGTTGTTGTTAAATTCCTGGAATGTATTTCTTTTCCACAGAAACTCAATATAATCATCAGCAAGCAGGTTTGTTTTTTTCTTCTGTGTTCCAAAAGTATTTACAATATACTAAAGGCCTATCTACGTGATCCGATGCAAGTGAAAACTGAATGGCTAAAGTTATTGACACAAACCTGAGGAGTATACTTTTGCTTCCCCAAAGCCATGTGGATAACAATAAATACCCATGCACACATAGAGCTGACTGACTCTAATATTATAGGGTTTTTTTGAACAACAAGGTGCTATCTATGCTGAGATTGAAGAACAGAGAGAAAGGCACACACCTGTCTGCGAGAACATACGGGTGAGATGTTTGCCAAGTAAGAGGTCGGAATTTCATAACTGAGATAAAACGCCCCAAATTGTGAATTTCCTGCTTTTGATATTCTCCGTGAACCATCCCAGACAGATAAAACAGCTTAGCACCCTAAACACATTAAAAAGACATAAAAACATTCAAGAGCAATTTAATACCTACAAAACTAAAAAAGGTAATGCAATTCTAATTTGTAAATCATAATCGGAAATTGCAGGTTACCATTGGTTCCAAAAGATCAAACTAACTAGTTTACTTCACCATGAAAATTGCCCCCTAAATCTTAGTGGAAAACAATTCACTCGTACAAAGGTTAAAAAACAGACCTTTTTCCTAGTACCATATGTTTAGTAGCTAGTCACCCTGGGATAGAGAATAATTACACAAGTATTTTAGCAAATAGAAGAAAGATTACATAATCTGATACACCATCAGCATTGTCCATTTATAGTATTATTTAAAAGATGCAAGAACATAATAAATACTTAAGAATTGTCCCACTTTTAATTTAGCTTCCATAACACAAAATATATGGAAAAATTAACGTTGCATGTCATACCGGATACACTTCAGTCCAGAATCTGTGCTTTAACTTCTTTTTAGTCTTCTTTAATTGTTTGTTGTTCTTGAATGTATCCAGGTGGGTAAGAACTCCCATAATTTTGGGAAAGCCATGTACCTGACAAATGTTCAGGAATTCAAATGTTTCCATCTCAAATCCAAAGCTGGCATCAATAAGCATTAGAACCTGAAAACACAACATCAGCATTTCACTATAATGATACCACAGAACACACAAGAGCTAATTTCAAAGACCACACCTTTAAAGTCCTGGGGAACCAAAATCTTGCAAAAAGTTTTGTTCTTTATTTTCATATAACCTGAAAATCAGTTTTGGCTTTTTAATTAAGGTATGGATCTTAGCTGCTTTAGAAGTTAGCAGAGCTTAGGAAATCAGATCTCTTCTTCCAGTCAATCAAGTCTCTCTTATATAGGTTTGATTTCCTCATTGTCTCTGAGAAAACTATAGAAGAGTAAGGCTGCTTATCATAATAAGGTCTGATCAGGTGTTTACTTGGTGAATTTAAAAGTATGCAAAATTGAGTATCTTCCAACATTTGCAGGAATGTCCGAGAAAATTAATAAAATGTTTATATCAGTCTTGGATGCACTAATGCCTCTAAGGCCAAGCCTTTTGGTAAAACAAGACAAACTTACTTCACACATTGCAATTACTGTTCTGCATCACTAAAACAGCACCCAACAGTCACATGAAAATGGAAGCAAAGTTGTAATCGGACCTCAGCAATTAAGAACTTAAAACGCATGGGAACTGATGACAGAGATCCGCAAGCAATTACATCATCCCAGCCTCCTAACAACAGAACCAAAGGGATTCTCAGCATCACCATGTGTATGCAGAACCTCAAACATCTGCCACATCTACTAACAGAAAGTTTTTGTATTTTTTAATACATCTCCCTTCCTCAAGCAGAAAACATGCAAGTAGAACAATATCTGGATTAGTGCATGCATGTATTTAGATAGTTAATACTTAGATAAGGATCCCAAACCCGTATCAGCTAGGAATAATACACTCCAAACCCAGATGTAAAGTAAAATTCTAAATAGACAAATGGCTCATGCGTTGGTCAGTTGGTGTGATCCGCTGAACCAAACGTTACAAGCAAATTACAACAGTGACCACTCTCCACTGAAATCAATCGTATTACTACACAGCAATCTTCAAAAATTGAGATATCAGCACGCATCAAATAAAGCCAACTACTAAACTAATACATATCTCTACTTCACACATTAGTTGAAAACTTCTTGACTAAAAACCATTTTCAGATTTTACATGGTTTGACCAAATCTTTTAATGAAAAGTCACTTAGCTTGTTAGATCTTCCATTAAAAGTTTACCAGTTGCATTAGCAATGAAGTTCAGTTGCATTTTCCTTCTTCCACATCCTCCCCACCACCACCCACACACTTTACTTCCCCTACCCCACGATAAGGAAAGTCCTAGGGGTTGTTCCAGAATATTAGGTTTATTATCGAGCTTAGTCCTGTTCTCTCTGAAATCAAAGACGGTTTTGCCTTCAATAGCAATGGGTAGAGAAATCAAACATTGTTGCAGTCCAGTCAAAAGTCGTATTTTCAATATAAAGTACAGTTGAAATCACGTGCCATTGTTAACTTACCAAATCAGCAACTTTAGCCAGATCGATCATTGTGTTAACGTCACATCCACATTCAATAATAGTCAGCCTGCGCTTTTTACCTGAAAACAGAATTAAGAATCAAAAACTGCATCTGGGACTCAAATTCTTGTCTAGCATATAGATCATCCAACATGCACCACTGTAGAAGTGCCTGTTTTCGAGTGTTTATAGTTCTGCTAAATTTTAACTTTTTGGTTTAAAATTATCAGGTTGAGTACATGTCTTCAAAGGAGCTGTTCGGCCTTTTCCAAAAACAATGCTAACAGAAAAAAAAAAAGGTTTTTTTTACTTTGGGGGAGGGAGCGCGGGCAAGGAATCTCTGCTCCTTTTATCTTTAGTGCCCCAGAGTTAGTACTGTGATTTTATTTTATCACATATTTTTGTTCTTTTGATATTATTAGGAAAAACACACTCTGTTCTAGCCTTTTTTTAAAAAAAAAAGTAGACCTACGTATCAAAAAATTTTGTAACATGCATCCAAATGAGAAAAAAGTACCCACTGTTAACTTGGCTTCACTAACTTGAATTAGCTAACTGAACCTCCCCTTGAACCTCAGTGATCCCCCGCCCCCCCGGTAACATTCAGGGAAAAGTGTGAAGGGAACAGACTAAGACAAGTGGAAACTGGGACTGAAAACTTAACAAAAAAGAAAAGGAACTGAGCAGGGGGTGACGTGAAAAAACGTAACTGGAAACGGCTAGGCAGATTAATTCTTGGCTTAAGAAAGGGACACAAAGATGGGCTTATAGGACAGGGAACCTGAAAGAGTGGGAAATGCGTGTAGAGGTTAGGATGAAGCCAGAGGAAAACAGTTCAAAAGGGAAAACAGAACCCAGTGGAAAAGGAAAACTTGGGAAAAGTTTGGGGGATGGAAGAAATTGGAAAAAAGGCCAGAAAGTAAAAAAAAATTAAAAAAACAAAACCCACAACAGAATTGGGATCCCAGAAGGGCAAAAAAACAAGTTTAGCGGGACAAGTCCCCCAAAAGTCTAAATCTCACTATTCTTTTACTGATAAAAAGTATGCCTGACAACACATCCAAATCATTTCTTGAAAACAACCAAAAATTATGAGAACATGAACACATTCTAGCTCTAAAACCAAGACAAATAAGGAGTGCAAAATAAACATTTCAATTTCTCATATCTCTGTTCTCACCTGAAACAATCGTAACAGGACCCCGGATTTCCACCAGTTTTTGCCTTGTGAAGTTCTTAATAAGGCATTTTATTAAGGTGCTCTTCCCAACCTTGGGAGGGCCGACTACAACCACCACCACAGGAGGTGGCTCCAAAGGAGTACGGTCAACCACAGGAATGTGATGTTTTTTAGTCTTCAAATCCTGAGTTCTGAGAAGAAGTTAATAACAAATAAATGCAACAACTTAAAAAACACTAACATTAACTCTTTGAAAGTCTTCAATATTTGCAAAAGGTTGGACACAAAGGTTGACCAAGAGCCCAGATACTAATATGTATGTGGAACTCCCAGCAAGTCTAAGGAGCTACGCACATTTTTTTCCATTAAGACTAACACAGCTGTACCACGTAACACAGATGCAGAAGGCATCGCACTGCTGACACACGCATAACCTGCAACACGACATGGTGGATGATGAAAGCTACGTGAGCACGCCAGTGAAAGTTACACTACGTATACTTCTACACAAGGTAACAAAGAAACCCCAGCCAACACCTATCCATCCAGCCGACCTTGCACGCTCTATAACCGACTCCCATTTCTTACCTATGGAAAGTTCTGGCCATCCGCACAGCAGACTGGACCGTGAAGGCTTTGGGATTTCTCTTCCGCGCATTCTCCTCATCTCCTATTCCCAGGTCATTGAGATAACGCTTCCTTTTCTTCTCTGCCTTCGGCCCACTTTGCTTTGCGCGGTGCTTCTTCTTCTCTTTTTCCTCCATCTTACTCTTTCAACAGTTGTTTACAATCAGTACGACGTAGATCGCTTCGGTGTGATACAGTGCACGGCTGACGCTGGAAGAAAACGCAGTTAGCACGTATGGCATGCGTACATAGCATGATAGCATGCCTGCGAGAGAACAGCAGCACCGCCTAAACGCTGCTCAGCCACGTGAAGGAACAGCTAATTTCTACCCCGCACGCGAAAAGCGCCGCAGCCCACGCAGGGTAAAGCGGCGCTCCTGCCTGACCCCAGGCCCTGGGCACCGGCCGGGGCCACCACGGCCGCAGGGGCTCGGCCCAGGCCGGGCTCCGTGCCCGGCAGGACGCGGGTCTCCGGGCAGGCCGGCAGCCTGCTCCCGCCGGCGCGGGCCCCTCGCACAGGGCCGCTACTTCGTTCCGGGNCTGCTGCCGGTTCCCGCCCGCCGCCGGCAGTCCTCGGGGCTGCCCCCCCGTACCAACTGCCGGCCGCGGCCCCGGGAAGCGATGTGAAAGAGATCCCTGTTTTGTTTTTTTTTTCTTTTGTTTTGTTTGGGGGAGGAGGGAGTGGGAATCCTTACCAAGGGAGACCCAATCCCTTGCCCAGGGAGGGCAAAGAAGGCAGAGGGTGAAGACCTGTGAAGGGCTTTCCCGTGCTGTCGACTCGGGCGAAATGTCGGAAACGTGGATGGGGGCTTGTTTCGGGCCCCGCGCCCCGCGAGGACGTGGCTAGGCGAGCAGGAGCGGAGGTACCCCGGGTGAGAAGTGAGCAGTTGCTTATCTGGGCCCGTGCCTCCGCCTCAAGGCGAGTCCTCCTGAAGCTATTTATGGGTACAGGCGCTGCTTAATTAAGTGAAGAGCCCTCTTCTCGGGGGTAATTTGCCTCATGCCAAGAAAGAGCGAGGAGCAGGGCTGCTAAAGAGGCGTCCAGGTCATGAACTGCTGTCTCTCCTCATGCTGGCCTGATCCGCCCGCCCAGGCAGGCGGCTTCCAGCCAGGACTCGCAGCCGCAGGGGCCACGGCTGTCGCTCTGCTGCTGGAGGAGGCGGCTGGGAAGAAAGGAACGCGCTTTGCACGCTCCCATGGAATGAGGAACCCAAGGCACCCAGCAGCAGGGTAGGCCCAGGCTGACTATAAACCCCGTCGGTAAATTTGGGTCCTCACCATCTCTCTTTGACAAGTTATGTGGAAGAAGTTAGTTTTCAATATTCATTCTGAAATTTCAAATTTCAAAATCCTCCTTTCTTTTATAAACAGGAGCATTTTACATTTACTACTACAGAAGAGTAGTCCAATACCAAACACGCTTAGTTCTTGCCCCACCTCTTCCTCGGCGTCACCTACTCGTACGACAGCAGAGATGCTTTTGGCGCGCAAGTCCAGGGGAAGCTACTAATACCGTCACTGAAAGTACCTCCTACATGTCAAATAAGCGTGTAATTTGTGTTCTGGCATTCTCCACCTTGCACCAAGGAGTGAAAGTTTATAGAAACTTCACAAGAGAGTGCTCTGCACAGGTTTTTCTCATTTGTGAAATACACACCAGGTACGTCTGTTAAAAGCAGCTTGTAACAAAGCAAAGCGAGACAGTAACTTACAGAAAAGCTCTACCCTGAGCAGTAGGTAGCTCTGCAACGGGCAAATTATTTCTTTTTTTCCTCACAAGCAGCGTTCAGAGTGTATTCCACTTCAGTGTTGGAAATGAGGGTTTGCTAATAAGGGGAGCGTGGTCCCCAGACCGGATGAAGGGCTTGTAATGCCTGGTAGTATTAGAGCAGCCAGGAGCGACAGCTCAACACCAAACGCCTAACACAGCTGCCTTGGAGCAGCTTTGTGAGCTTTGACAGAATAGGCCATCTACAGAGCGAGAGGGGGAAACGGCTGGATGCACTGCAGAGAGCAGGCTCACCAAGAGCATCTGCAACAATGGCTCTCCAGCTACTTACCTCAGACCCCTATGAGATAAGAGGGTGCTGGTTACCACGCATCAAGATCAGCAGGGAGGATACCATGGGAAGACCCAGTGCCGCCTGCCAGGTGGCCGCCGACTCCAGGGAGGAACCAAAAACCCACAGCCTTCTTGGTTCAGTGGGGCATGCTATTCTTTCGATGTCCTTTTTCCTCCTCCTCTTTAACTCAGTCTTTCTTTATGAAGCAAGGCTGTTTTGCTACACTTGAATGCCAGTTTCTTGTCTTTTTCATGGGTAAAATTATTATTCTTGTTCTGTCTGTGCCTAGGAACAAGTCTCACCTCTCATTAAGTAGGTCTTAGGAGGGATAGGGGTATATGTAAATAAAGAAATAAGTCTTAATGCACAGTTTTTTAAAAAGTTTACTAAAGGCGTCATACATACAATCATCACCCGGTACTTAGCTCTCAGATACAACTTTCTGTGTTCAAAGTGCCTTGCAGCTATCGTCTGAAGCTATGGTTCTTCCGTAATACATGAATGTGGTCCAGTTCTTCAGGTCAAGGCAGAAAAGTTAAATGACTTCTTCACAGCCATAACTAAAAATTACTGACAAAAGTCAGGACTAATTTTCTGGACTTCACAGCTTCTTCACAGAGATATCAACTTTATTAATAAAATAATGGTCTGTCTTTAAATTTTATTTTTATTATGTTTCTCTTGTTCTATAAACAAAGTAATTAAGTTAATAGCAAATGTATTAAAATCTCGTCATACTTGAAAAATATTCCAGAGGCACATTTTAAAGACAAAAAAGGATTTGCATGTATAGTTTTCAGCATCCCAGGCCTGATGCTGCTTTAATACACAACCATGGCAGCTCTCCAGAGATACACGTGAAGAACGTTTCCATGATTACAGTGGTCTTCCAGACAGCCATGGATCTTGAGAAGTCTAAAAATAGGCTCAATGTGCGAATGCAAGGATGGAACACAATCTTTTTTTCTGTGAGTGCAGTTCTACAAGTTCATTATCCCCCAGGTAAAGAAAAAAAAAGCCAACACTTCATTTGGCAAATCAAAACTAAAAAAAAGACAATTTGAAAAAAATTATACAAAAGGAAATTACAGAAATATTGCCTTTCAAAAGGCTACACGTATGGTCATTTTTAAATGAAAACACTATACATTAAGTATCTAGGAAGAGACCAGCAGTGTTCTTTATCAGGAGCACACCTAAAACGCAAACACACCCAGCGAGCCGTCCCCTGCCACCACCACCAAGGCTGCTTTTCCCATGCCTGTACCCCTTTCACGTTAACGCTTTCTCCACTAAAAGCTATAAATAAGTCTGTTTTCTACAGATTTCTTAAGTTAAAGTAAGTGAATTCTGCCCAGAATAGAAACAAAAGTCAGTGCGATAAAGCCACAAAACGAATGCCACAGTCCCAAGCCTCCTGACAGAATTAATCCAGCACAGTCTGAACATAGAAATCTTCAGTACTGGCGTATTTGTGAAGAAGATCAGTCTGTGCGTGCAAGTTAACGTGAGGCTGCCGATAACCAAACGCGTGCAGGAATACTGCAAGCAGCTTGGTGACAGATCCCGTAGGACGGGGCGGGGAGGCAGCACACATTCGGCAGGTTATTCTCCTGTGGCCCTTGCTAACTTTGCTTATCTTCCTTCCCCTTCCAGACAGCGCACAAAACTCAGAGCAAGCACTCCACGCTTAGACCTGCAAAACTTCTAGCCACTTCGGACAACATTGCCAATCGAGCAAAAAAAAAAAAAAAAACCACATTAATTTTTTCATCAGGCAAGCTGACCCACTGCCAGTTTCATGTGTGACCCAAGTGACAGGTTGAACTCTGGCCACCAAAAGCCAAAAGGTAACTTTTTGGCCCACCGAGCTCCCCGTTTTGCTCATTCTCAAACAGCGAATCGAACCCAGTTCCCAAAATTTCATTTCTCACGCCCAGCCAATGAGGGTCATAGCCATTTACTGTCTCCAGCAGCTGCTGCCCGTAGCACGGGGCTGGAGCGGCAAACGTCCCTTGACACCCCCCTTCGTGTTTTGGAAGTACCAAAGGGGAACTGGCGTGACCAGCCGCAAGCAGGGGTGGACTGTGCCTCATCTGCTCGAGCTCAAGCTTAGCCTCCCCTTCACCGTAACTGAACGCGGAGCCCTTCCCAAAGGGAGAAGCGTTTGACTTGATGTACGAATAGTGCTCATCGCCCAGGCCCTGGCTAGCACCCAAGTAGTTTAGGACGGGCCTCCTATACACGTTCTCTTTAGCTGCCAGGTACTGGTGATCTTCTATGCAAGACTGGAAAACATCTGCATCTGAGTAGTAGCTTTCGGGGACAGATTTCTTCGGGTACGGATACGGGTATTCCTGCGCCTGCTGCGCAGGGAGCGGGAGCTGGGGGGGACTCCCCCCGCTTCCCGCACCGAGCGGGACCCCCTTTCCCCCGCAGTCCAAACCGAAGTGCGCTGGGGTCTGACCTGCGCCTCCAAACGTGTTATCCAAGCTCCTGAAGCGAGTCTCGAGCCTCGAGTACGGCTGCCCGGAGCAGGGCGGCGGCTGAGCAGCGAAGCTGCGGTTCCCTCCCGGGAGGCCGGGCTGCGGAGGCAGGCGGCTCCGCTCCGGCCCCAGGCCCTGCGTCGGCCGGCTCCTCTCCTGGCAGCCGCCGCCGCAGCGGCTCGGCTTCTGCCTGGGGCAGGCGGCGGCTTCGCTCTTCTTGTGGTTCAGCTGCCGGGCTCTCCTGTTCTGAAACCACACCTGCGAGGCCAGCAGAGACTGAGCGCCCGGCCCCGGCCCCGCCGCGGCCC
>VZTL01076705.1:28093-92862 GCA_013400535.1 Scopus umbretta
GGTCCCCGCAGGTGGCGGGGAAGCTGCAGGGCTCGGGGACCAGGCGTCCGTACTAGTCCCGGCGTCCGTGGGGTCGCCACTTGCTGAGATAAGCCGGGAGAAAAAGGAAACGGAAAAAGCTGCTTTGGCCAGGTCAGCTTGTGAGGGAGCTGAACGCATCCGTGAGGGACGCTCCGAGGAAAAAAACCAACCAAACATACATAAAACACTTGAATGGGATTCCGGAGTGAAGCAAGGCTGTGGCGCTGAAGGCGGACGGCACCTCTGGGAACCATTACAGCCACCCCAGCGCCGTAGCTCGCCGGGGCGTGCGTTGCAGGTGGCCTGTGAAAGCGTCCTCGGCCTTCACAAAATCGAAACCGCGCTGTGCATCAATAAAACCCGCCCCAGGACAGCTGTCACTTACAGCCGCGAGTAATCATTTGCAAGCCACGGCTGCGCTCACGGACTGTATTAGCTGGTAGCGTTGTCGGAAAACAGACTAGTTCACTCACCATGTTGTCTTAATTTCTAAAAATGGACTTCAGCTGAGGTAGGTCAGCTTACTGGAGTGGGGAGATTAACGACACTTTCGATACATCTGACAAGTTTCTGAAGGTCATCCGTTGACTTCCAGGTCTTGTAGTTTTTCTTCTATTTGCGTCGATCTTCTACATGTAAGAACCACCACCCAAAACATGACGGTTCACGCCGAAAAAATGACAGCTCACAAAGCAGCTTTTGGACCGTTTCAAGAAACAGAATGAGCTTTAAACAGATTCCCTGTTTAAATCCATCATCTTGCCACATCCTTGGCATAGCCAAATTTACAGGTAGACAGAAACTGCAGCATTGATACCAGCCGAAAGATAAGCCAGTGTGAGCTTGGCATTGCCAGGGGACTCTAAAGCGCACGGCTCGCTGACTCCCTGCTTCTCCTCCGTGGCTTGTTAAAATGAAGGCAGACCGCGACAAGCGCTGCAGACAACTCGGCGACGGGAAGGATGCCCGAACACCGTGTGCGTCTTTGGTCTTGGGCTTTGTGCTCAATTATCTCCTGTGTTCTGTTCAAAGCAAGCAGATCTGACATTTTCTTTTTTTAAGGGACAAAAGTAGAAAGACTTATCCCCTAGTCGTAGACAAATAGTTATTCCTCCTTCTCAGTCTAGTCATTGTTTGAATTCTTCAGGCCAGTTGCATCAGATTAACTTCTTCAGGACACAGACAATGTATTTTTTACTGCTAATAGTGTAATAGCTAATGAGCTTACAACTTAAATGCCATTTCATGTGCAGATGCACTCTTGGTACGCAGATAGCCACCTTCAACGTATCACCTTGGCATCTTGTAGCAGGGAAAATAAATTTTTTAGGTTTGAATCTTCTCAAGTAAGTGTGCTTTAGAAGGCTAGTGGTCTTGTTGAAGAATATAGGTCCTGGACAAGATTAACTGAACAAAAGAGTTAAAGTACTATGAATAGATAAGCCCTAAACCCTGTTCGACATACATGGGGGGCAGGGGGAACGAAAAGAAAGCTAATTTGAAGATTAAATTTACAGTAATTCTACCTTGAAGTAAGCTAACTAATTTTTTTTTTTTTTTTTAAAGTGGGTAACGCTTTGGCCTTCGACGATACCTTATAGTTATTTGGGAATATTTGGTAGCTTCCTTAATTATTTAGTGGAAAACCACCACATATGGGTATGCTATGGGTAAGTTCTATTTGACTGTATGATTATTTTTGCATCTCTCCTGTTGCTTCTCTCTGACTCTTCTGCTTAGTCTGTGTTAACAAGCTTTCCTGTAACCCAGTTGTTAATTACATTTAAAGAGCTCTCCTTTCAAGCTCATTACAACTAAGGGTGTGGGGAAATAAGTACATAGAAGACTAGACAGGCTAAGACCAGTTTGAAAGTTTAAAAACTCAACTTAGAATTTGGCATCTGTGTTATAGTGAGTACGGAAAAAAAATATAGATACTACTTTTGGAGACAGTTATTAGTCCATATCTAAACTTATATTTGTGACACCTCCTAGAAGAAGTTCTTTTGTCAAATTGTTCCTCGAGTAGTCTAATTCTTTCTTTAGGAGTTTTCTTTTTCCAGCTTCAAACAAAGAGCATTTTCTACCCTGCTACTAACTTATCCTGATCCTGTCCACGTGAGAAATAAGCCGTTGAAGAAACTGTATAGTGCTAAGTTTTGCTGGGTTACAAAACTTAGTTTTTGTTATTTTAATTAACAAAAGAAATGGAAAATACTTGCCTGTAACCAGGTCTCTCACTTGCTGACTTCCTGTAAAGACAGGAAGCAGCAAGACCTTCTTGTTTGTTTTACCATGCATCATGTAACCTTCACCTTTGCTCAGAGCATCTTTTGCTTTGGCAGGGTATTGACTTGATCCTAACTGAATATCCTGTGTAACTTTTTTTTTTAAAAAAAAGCATCTATATGAAAATTTTTAGACAGAGTTTGACTGATCAAGTCATATATTCTGAATCTGTAAACACAGTTGTTTTCATAGAACTAAATCTATAAAAAATCCAGTAACTCATTAGGACCGCTAAAAGTACCTGTGTAAGTAAAAGGACAGATTTTGCACAGTTAACTAAGATTAACTTGTACTGCTTTCACTAAGCATTTGGCTTTTTGGCTTAATCTAAGCGTTGAAAGTTTTGGAAACGTGCGGTTGGTACTTGAAATGGCAGGTCCAGGCATACTGCATGAGTTACAGTTCTTCTAACTTTCTCAGTGGGCTTTAGGTTCTTTTAAGACTAAGCTTCCCCCCCCCAAGATAAGAAATATGCCTCACTTTCTAGACTTGAAGTGAGATGTCACTTCTATGCTTCTGGTTTTACATTCTCTGCATAATGCACCTTGGATACAGCAGTCTCCTCCCTAGTTTTCAACAAAATAAAACATGTTTTCTTTTTATTAGGTTCTGGGTATCCTGGTTGATTCACATCGTAGAAGCCTTGTACAGTGTTAAGTTATGCCAGTAAGTTGTTCCCTCCCCTCATCCCAACGTAGATTCTCTGAAAAGGATTTCTGATACAAGTGACCTCAGCTACAGACTGATTTTGGTGGTTCTCGGGAGCAATTTTAGCTGGATACTGATAAAATTCTTGCTGCAGTGATAGTTTGCTATCCTCCACAAAAGGTTACTGCAAATTCTGCTAGTGGTTCTTGTTGTGTAGTGTGGCAAAAGCAAGGAATGGCAACTTACAGAACGGGCAGCAGCAAGGTTTGCCAGAGCTTGTCTGTCTGCCCCTGAACTAACCATTCACTGGGTAAAATGGCACTTCAGGAAGCGGAGGGAAGGATAGATAGTGTAGAAATAACTTCAGGTGTTATAATTTCATCAGATCTTGCCTCATCAGAATTTTGAGACTGCTAATTACCAGCTGAAATGATTGCATCGATATTGTGGGGATACAATTAGACACTTCCGCTTAGGACTATTTGAGATCTACTTGTATCTACAGGTTTCATAGGATAAAATACTTTGACTAATCAGACTGTAAGAGTAAGGCCAACTAACTTATGTCAGGATAACAAATTATTTGGAAAGGTGTGCTGTCCAAACACATCGTCCTTCTGCTCATTTGAATTTTGCTTGTAGTAATTCTGAAGAACGTAGATACTGTTTTTCACACTCTACAGAGTAGATGGACAGTCTGTTTGCCATTGTAAAAATGGTAGTTTTCCAACTTCATTTAGTTCAATTCACAGCTATCTGTTAGAGGCTTCTTGGGTAACATCTTTTGGAGGCAAAGGGATGTTGTTCCATGGAAAGCTATTTAAGGTGGTTCTTGAGATAGTACAATATGGACAAACACTTTCTGCCTTCAGAATGGGAGTTAGTAACCAATTTCTTACCAGACTCCACTTTTAAGTTATGTAGGTTTAGAGTTAAAACTTTACCTCTGATCCTGCAGATAAACAGGTATATAGGCTTAAGGTGATTTTTCCATACCGAGGGAACTTGATTACCAGTGAATGTACCAAATAGGCATATTGTAATCAAGTTAAGTAATGAAGTTTCACAGAGTAGTGTTAAAGCCCATGAGAAAGAGAGAGCATCGACTGCCTGCCCATCATCATCTCTTCGGGCATACTTCTGTAGGTTACTAAACAGTTGCACTTTACTATAAGTGCCAAACACCATATACTTTGTACTAATGTAAAAGCGATGCCTACTTATGAACATCACAAAAGAGGCACGAGGAAGAACTTGGGAGGAAGCAGATACAGATTTGTTAATCAACAGTAGTACTGTCATTGGCTGTTGGCCTGTACTTCTGCATACGATCTACTGAAGTAAGCATGCTTTATTTAAGCAGGTAAATTTCTTAAGCACTAGTTTTCCAGTTTCTGCAATCATTCAGAAACTCTGCAGCCAGGATTATTGAAAAAAAAAAAAAGTTTTCACAGCTGGTAAGACAATTTAAGAATGAACATTAAGAAATGATGTGTTAATCAACCCTTGCTACACAATCGTTTTGTACATGTAGGGGCTATGGAACAATTAACAGCTGAACTGTTCTAGCAAAGGTCAGTAGAGGGAGCTCCCTTGTAAACTATTGAGTTGGAGCAGTTATGCTCATCATAGTTTACTGAAAACGTGAAATCTGTGGGTTTTGTCATCATGTCTATACTCGTTCTTCTCTCCAAAAATTCAGTAGTATTTCTCAGCAACAATGAAGTGGAAGGAAAAAGTGACATTTTCTGTAATACACAGAAAAATTCATGTACGCTAAGTTAAAACTAACTGACGTAGGAAGGTGTCTGCTTCATAAATCAAGTCGGGTGTCTTCAGCTCCCTGTGCCTGTATTTTTCTAGCCACAAGTTCAGGTAACAGTGCTGCTCCATCCTGCATTGGACAGTAGTTTTCAGGCCTCTTTGCCCTGCTAGCATACACTCTACATTCAGTGACTGTAGTCAACAAGAAGTTATATGCAGACTTGTGATTAAGGTTGGTATGAAGCTACTCTAATTTCTTGGTACTTTGTACATAAACTTCTAGGATAAGTCAATTCAAATAGCATAGACTGAGATTGCAATTTATATATTATTGAGCAAATTCTATGCATGAAATCTCTGAAAGAACCTTTGTTCTGTAGATAGCTTAAAATCCACTAAAATCACAAGAACTGGTATGTTTAATTAGTAGAGGAAGTAAGTCTCAGTAGATTGAAATTAATGATGCTAAGTTCAAATGTTCTAATCAAGTCTGCTGTATCAAGGATGGGTAGAAATACCTAACCTTACTTTGTAAGTATCACTGTATAGTCTGCAAGACCATAAGTTGTTTTTTGACACATTTTTTGCTTTTGTTAATGTTACAGATCTAAAGGAATCACCGACTCGGCAGTTCAGTTTCAGTGGTTTGTTCAGACGCTCTTATTTGGGTATGCTTCCTTTGGTCTTCTGGTGTCTTATAAACCTTCAGCCAAGAAGCACTACTGAAGACAGTGGAAGAAGTCACTTCTCACATTCTTCATCCTCATTTTTCAGAGAATATCCTCACTTACATGTCTAGGTGCTGTAATTAGCTAAATTACATTCCTGCTAAATGATGCAGTGCCCTTCCGCCCAAGTAACTCTTCTCTTACTAAACAGGACAACTCTCCTCTTACTAAACAAGACAATTATAATGCGCAGGGCCCTGTGGATAGTACAGTAGAAATTCAGCCCTGCAGTCTTGGCACTGCCAAAGTTTAATCCCATTTACCATGCAAGAAGCCAGAAGTTGCTCCTTTGCAGTTTTTCCACATAGACTGTATGCTCTAATTGTCATGAAAAGTCCCTGACAGCTGGTAGTGGTTGTTGATAAATTACCTCTTCACCTGGAGGAATTTTCTTCTACAACAGGGAGAGTTATTTACAGCTACAAGGCAGCTTGCACTCATTTTGTGATAGGAATTAAATTTACCTATATTTTCTCTACAGGACATTTTACTGGCTTTGTTGTTGTTACAGCCTGGTCTTTGTACTTTGTTTTGTCAACTTACGTTCTTCCACAAAGAACAGACGACTGTATTGCTGCAGGCACATTAAAAAGACCAAGTCTCAGTTCAGATTGAGGTGCAGTGATGAGCTTGCATACATAAAGCACTTTAACTTGGTTTAATACATGTGCCTTAAATTTCATGCAGCATGACCTCATCTTTTGAATGAAGATTTTAATCTTTGAGTTAGTATAGCATAAGTAGGGCAGCTTTTTTGAAAACTAATTTATTACCCAAGAAAAAAGAAAAACAATTAGCATTCCAAAACCTAGCTGAAAATTTCATATTTGTGAATGAAATTAGATCTAGCGAGTAAACATACACCACAGTTTCCCAGATGCCCTGAAATCTGTGGTTGAGAGGCCATCTTAAGAACCCTTCAGGGTACTTCCTGTAAGTGTAGTGAGCCTTTTATCATACTGTCTTTTACTTTTGCATATTTGAACAAGAAGTTAGCCTGTCTTGGTTTAGCACTTTTAAAAGTAATAACTATTTAAAATAGTAACTATGGTGTGGGGAGAAGTTCTATGATGCCACCTGTGTTGCTACTGTTCTGGAAGAAAGGACAAGAAAAGCTGCTTTTTCCCCTAATGAAGAGCTCCACAAGGCAGTAACAAGTAAACGTATGCCTTGTACAATACCTACAGCCTGTAACACTTCTGATGGAAAACTCTTATTCAGGCATAGGTACATAAAGTTTTTGCTTTTCAGTGGGTACTAAAAGCAGGGAGAACTGAAGGGTTTGAAATGGTGGCTCATTTTGGTTGGGTTTCTTTTGTTTGGTTGTTTTTTTAAATGGTGAACTGATAGCATTAACATTTTGTAGAGAAGTAGAAACTCATGTTTAGTGGCTAGAAATCCAACAAGAACATAAAGAGCCCAAGCTATGTTTTATTGTGTAACCTTTTATCTTAGTCTGTGACCCTGGAATAAAGATTTAAAAAAAAAGTGAGTAAGTTGTTTTTCTCTTTAATTTATCCTGGAAATAAATGTCTATGCAAAATATACAGACATCGTCTTTACACCATTATCAGTGTTCACACTTGGAACGTATAGGATCAGCTGGCTGTATGCTTTCTAGAGTAAGTCCCACAGAAGTCTAGTATTTCTAACAGGGCGAGGTATTGATGTGACTTGTCTCTACAAAAAAAAATTCTCCATGGCACTAAAACATGTATGGGTATAATACTTTGTGTTTCAAGATGAATTCTAATAGACTGCTTAATAAGAATTAATTTAAGAATGTGAAGGGATAAAAGGAATAACTCTGGTTCAACATATTCATGATGATGTTCCTGTACAGAGGAAAAGGTGTAACAATAACGCCAAGGCTAGTTAAAGACTTTGGAAAGGTGGCAAAAGACTTTTTTTTCTTCTTAATAGGTGTTTTTCTCCATTCTTGTTTGCTACTATTCACTTTCCATCAGTGGACCTGTAAATACGGTCAGAACTACTAACACTAGCTGCCCTCCCACTGCCAGTCTGCACACCAAGCACTTGGGATGCTCATCATCATTGTCGCAGCTTTCACAGCCTTTCGTGAGGGCTCTGGAATGGCTATAGATAAATCACAGCCCTGAGAAGTTAACAGCTTGGTGTTACATGTGACTTAATTAGAAGGGCTTCTCTTCAGAGAGGAAATACAAAAGCCTCTCTGGCTATTTTGTTTTGGGGTTGTGGGGGTTTTTTTGTTGTTGTTTGGGGGGTTTTTTGTTGTTTGTTTTTTTTTATTTAATCTTGACAGATCTTAGTAGCTTCCTGGAGGTGTTGGGCATTGCTTATCAAACTTTTTAGAAATGCAACTACATTGTATTCATCTACCTTCAAATGTTTTCGCTTGCCTACCCTTGCTTGGCACAGTTCAGTTTTTCCACTTGTTCTTTAAGGGAGATGGGGGGGAAGTATTTACTCTCAGCCCCTGTCCCAGAGCCAAAAGCAGCACAGATGCCTGTTTTCTAATGTTTTTGAAGCCCACAAGATCACCAACTCAGAATCCAAGAAGCATGGGATAAGCGACACTGACTAGCTTTGAAAGTAAAATAGCCTTGAGGAAAAGAAAGAAAACCACACATGACAAGGTTGAAAATCATGTTGAGATACGACTTCTGAATATTTGTTTATAGTGTCCCTAACATCGCAGCAAGATAAACATACCATAATACTTTACAAAAGTATTACTTAAAAAAAAAGCCTGCAGCAGCATGAATCCAGGTCAACAACTCGCTAAGCTCATAGAGACATACATTCATGGCTAGTAACAGGCTCTTCCAAAACAGCGCTGGTTCCACCAGGCATAAGTACTTCTCCAGACTGTCCTAACAGCGACAATAAAGGATTACTCTTAGTCACGTCGAACAATTCTTTCCACTGCAATCAAAATACCCTTTCCACAGCACAAAGGGAGAGCAACAGAAGTGTACCCTTATGTTCTTACAGCGGCTCAAAGGCTAGGCTGAATGTCAAACCATCTCCTGTATCAACACCCAGCCTGCCACAACAAAATACTTGCAAATGTTAGTACTTCACTGTAAAAAAAAAAAATAATTCAAAATATTACTTCCCACCAAAAGGAAAAACAATTGAAACTTACAGAAGGGCTTTTACTATTAAAGAACAGCACTAAAGAAGTTAAATCACCAAGAAAGCTAAGTTGACATTAAGAAAGGTTTTTCAGGATGGATATTTCTGCCAACTTGGCTGTTAACAGTACTGAAGAGAAGTAAATATTGTTTAGCCATCCATTTCAAGTTGAAAACGTGAGAAAAAAAACCTTGCTATGAAAGCCTATGTGCAAAACTGGGTATGCTTTATGCTAATAAAGTAGATGCCAAGAGAACTTAAAAAAACAGTGCTTGTTTTTTCTAGGCATCTACAAAAAAAGTCATTATTTATTTGGCCTGCATTGGTGCTCAAAGGAAATAATTTCATGCAAGTCACAAATAATGGCATCGCTGAGAAGCATGCTTTTATGCTGTGATTGCTCGGTAGCGTTGTTGCAGGAGAAAACACAAAGAAACTACCCAGATCCATTTTCACCTTTAAATTATAATATATGGGAATATATGGAAAGGAGTGTAACATACTTTTTAAAGTAAGGCAAGTAATCCAGATCAGCGTGTTTGGCAAATGACTGCTCAAATCAAGCTCTATTGATGGGAAGCTGGGTCAGGAAATGCAGCTTCAGCTCAGAAACTTTTCTGAGTCTGGACAGAGGCAATGAGATGTCTCCCACCTGTTTCCAAGAACTATTTCTAAAGCCTTAAGGGCTGAGGCTTGTTTCTGCAAGGGAGTGATGAAAAACTACTCTCAGAATAACAATATGTTGTCTTGCTTTGCCTCTCTTTCATGCTGACCTAGATTTTTCTACAACAGAAGTCAACTGGGCCAGCCTTTGGAAATACCCAAGTGTTGGTTCATTAACGACATTTAATTTGCCCTGGAGCTGGGCAGCTGGTCTCCCGAATGGCAAGAAAGCCCAGTTAAAACTGGGGAAATGGCCTCGTCGACCATTGTCATAGAGTCTGCAGTAAGTTTGGCCCCTATAGGCAAGGTCTTTGAAGTCCTGCAGTCTGCTGCTTGTGGGCATGGTGGCACGATCTCTGGGGTGTGGGGGACAGAAATTACAGACCTTCCACAGAAATATAGTAGATTTTAGAGGAACATGTTACAGAAAGCAACTGTTAGCTCACTGATGTTAAAGTTTCCAAGCAAATGAGCTTTGCAAAGAAAAAAAATAACTGATGCAACATTTTCCTGAATGAGAGAATCTGAATCATATGGTCCTTCTACATTTATACCTCATGTTTGAATAAGGAGAGGGAAACATCAATTCACTTTTTTTAATTACAGTACTGTTGTGTATGAGGCCATCAGTCTCACTTCACTATTTACAAGGCTACACAGTTAAAAAATTCCTTGCTTTTTTGCTTGTTAATTACAAGCTTGTACATTTTTATTCCCCTGCCTCCCAGGAGGTGATCTCCACATACAAAATAAACAGAGTTTTCTAGAGGCTTTTTTCAGGACTCCATTCGTTTGAGGACTTTATGAAAATTTGTGGCATATGGCCAACAGCCCCATACATTCAGTTTATCTCGTCAGCAACATGTTTATTCAGACCCATGCCTGTATGCAAGGCCTGCATGAACAGCTCAAGAAATTGTCATGGTTTGTTGAAAGCAAAATAAACAAAATCCCCCTCAACATTTCCTTACTATCGCTCTTCAGAGGAGAGGCAGTAATTCGGCACAACCTGCGTGCTGCACTAGACCTTACAAGGCCCCTGCAACTCCAAGCATGACCACAGCACGTGCATGACTGGGAAGGAGGAGGGGAGAGGAGGAGCGAGAGGCATAAGGAATACCATTGCATCATTTATCAGCATTCTTCAAGACTGTTTTCTCAAAGCAAAACCTCTTAGGTGCCCCTTCAGGGAACACACAGGGAGACCAATTTACCAAGTTTAGAAACCACACAAGTTAAAATCTCCTCCTAAAGACACTCTAGATTTCTTATCAAAAGAAAAACCACGTGCAAACATCCTTTTCCACAAAGTTCAGAAGGGTGAAAGATTAAAAAGTTCACAGTTGAAAAAAAAAATAAATATCACACCACACCACCCCACCCCCCCCAAAAAAAAAAAAAGACAAATAAGAGTACCTGCATCTAGAAGAGCTTTCAAACACCACCAACAGCAGAGCTGAAACACTTCACCAAGATACCCTTCCCCCCTAGGGGCAGGGCAAGCCCCTCATATCCTTTCTGTCAATGCACTCAGGTGTGGTTGGTCTGGCTCTGCCCCTCAAGGACTTGCCCAGCTCTTCCCTTCATCAGAGAGACTGGCTATTTAAATTTAGGGACCCTGCTCTTATGTAGGATCATTATTGAATTACTTCAAAACGTCCATATTTTATTAGAATGTTTTTTCAACCACATTCACCAATTTTTGCTACAGCTTTATTTAAAATAAATAAATAAATAAAGTGCTTTTGAACAATGGGAAATTCATCAGCTCAGGAGAGCACGACATTCAGCAGGATTCCCCTGCCACTAGGATGCAGCAAAAAGTTGGGAGCATGTGAAAGCAAAGGTTTGTTATAGAAACTCTGCAAACTTCAATATCCTACACAAGGCAGACTGCTTACAGTTAAACAGCAAAGAAGGTGGCAGGAGAACCAAGGCCATTGAATAAATGACTGGCAGGAATTACAGCCCAACCCCGGAGTCTTGCAGCTTCCTTTTTTGATCACCAAACCACATGCCTAGATCTGGGTCTAGCAAAAGTTTGATATAGCATGTTAAACACACTTACTGCATTTTGAGCTGGGAAGGGGGAACATACGTTTCTACATCTTCCAAAAGTAGTAGCTAGATAGCAAGGCGCTACTTGTGAGGACATGCCACCTGCACGGGGAGATGAGCTTCTTCTGATGCTACATAAACACATATGGCAGAGCTTTAGATGCTAATCCAGAGCTAACAGGACCTGGGGGAAGAAATTAAGGAATCAATGTGGGAAAAAATTTTGTTTCAATTAAAGATCAGTCCTTGGAGGAAGTTGTGCTGTGTCCCTGACAAACCTTGTATTCATAGGATTGTTCCCAAAGCTAAGTAGCTTAGCTCTAGCAGAATTACCTGGGTCAAAGCATCCTCTTCCACTGGAGACACAAACGTGTTTTCGCTGGTGGAGTCTGCTGCACCCTGAGAAACTGAAGGACTGCTTTACCAAAGTTCACGATATTTGTGATGAGTATCTCTAAGAACCGATTCACCAGATATCATGGGCTTAATTCACCCACACAAGCCCAGCCCAGGATAGCTCTGCACCCAGACTCTACACATTGCCCAGGAACACAGCCAGGTACAAGCAAGGTGGCATTTGCACCTGGCCCAGTACGTGAAACAGAATCTCTTTCGAAGCCAGTAAGGAGAGATGCTCACCCAGCCGTGCTGCTGAGCAGCCTGGCAGTCTCCCATCCCACTCCACAGCACAAGGAGCAGCAGTCCTGCCCAGCTGTGCTCACCTCCCTGGCAGCCCAGAGCTCCTTGTACACAAGTGATGTGGATTTCGTGTTGATGTCAATGACAGAGAAAGGGAAAAAAATAATGAACTCTGAATTTTTAATGCAAGGCTGCTATTAGTACCATATGAGAGAATGACAATTCTTTCATTGCTGAGGTGGTATAGCATAATTTTAATTATTTTTCAAAGAAACACAATGCTTAGATTTACATTTTGCTGATTTAACGATTTGTGAAATTTCTACATAATCATTAAAGTTATTTTTTCAAGGTACATAAGAACACTCTATATAAAAATAGTTCTTTAAATGAAACATTTAAAAACACATTATTCGATCTTTGAAATGCCGTAGTCCTGTTATATTTCATAATGCAAAAAGGTTAGCAGCACAGATATTTTGATATTCTTTCCAACTGCATACATTCATTTAAATGTTTAATTTTGATTTTTTTTTTTCCCCTTGGAATTATTTCATCTTAGCTTTAAAGCCAATGGACTTGCATAAAGGCAGTAGAGAATGGAAATCAACTCTGGCATCATTATATCCACATGTAAGGTGTTTACCACTGAAGAGTGATTTATGATTTATGTTTATACTTAATGCAATAAAAATAAAACCAAACTGCATATCTGATGTTTGACATTTTAAGTAGCTTCTAGACATCACTTTCTTTTTTTCTTCTTCTTTTTTTCCCCAAAACATTTTCAAAATCATACAGTGATTTTGAGTGCACTGATTTTTGGTTGCTCTATCTGCTACCTCTCTTGCCCCCATTTTGTGAAGACTTGTTAAATGCAGTTCCCACTGATTAGAAAAATTGTTAATGCTCTGAGCTTCTAAAAAAATACTGTCCAGGATAATGCAGGATGATAAACCAAAGGACTCAGACAGCAGAAGCTGTTGGCCACTACTGAGAACATTGGTTATAAAGTCCCACTTTCTTCTCATGTAGATACCTGAGACATCCTCAGAATTTCCTGAGAGTTTTGCCAAAAAAGATGAGAGGATAATTAGACCCTTATTTATGGTGGGTTTACATCCCCAAATCTGCTCTTTGATTTTGTGCTTCATTGCTTGTTTCAGTGGAAGTAGCATGTACACAATATGTAGTCTGTCATCCCATATTTCTATACAGTTTTATTAAACTTTTCTGACCATGAAGAAAGGAGTTGTGTCTGACAGGCTGTGAGTTACAGAACATGTTCTGGAAACCTAGCCTGACACCCATCGTTCTGGAAGACAAGAAGGGAAAGAAACAAACCATTGGGGCATCAATAATTTTTGTTCCATGTGCAAACCAACATGGTCCTTCCAAAAACAGACCAAATCAATGAACTTCTATTATTTGTCCACCATGTGTGAGAGTTTCTTCTCTACTCCCACTCCTTCATGAGCCACAATAAGAAGGAACAAACAGCCTATTTCCCAGAAAAAAATACTGCAGAGACAGCCAGAATGCTGCCCTCTCCGTCCCACCTTGCAGGCACAAGTTAAGTTATGGATACAGCTGGATATCCCTAAGTAGTAGATACAATACAGATGAGATCTGCATAAGATTGGATATTGGTTCATTCTTTTTGTTCCACAGGGAATCTCTGTTCACATTGCTCTAACTCTCTGGACGATGCCCTTCCTAGCCTATGGATGGGCTAGAGTTAAGAGAGGGCAGAGAAAGCTTTTGCCTACCCCAGGGCATCTCCTATTCCACATGTGACTTCTTGCTTCTGCTTTAGAGATAAAAGTTTCCCACTGCAGCACCTGGAAAGGAAACATACTAGAAAGCCCATTCCTAACCGCAGGGGAGGAGGACTAAAGATGGAAGCTAAAATTATAAATCGTAATATGACAACAAAGGAGTGTCCCTATGGGCTTGCAGCATCTTTCTCCCCTGAAAGCTGTGGTAAAATTTGGGTTTCATGGACAACATGAGCAACACCTCACCCAGCTCTGCACGTGGGAACTGGAATTATTTGATCCCACGCAGCCTGTGGAGACTCTGACCTTGCTGGATTTTCAGCTGGGCCCTGCTAGGACACTGCTAAATACATCATATTTATGTTATATACTTAATTACAAACTTGATATGCTAGAGGCAGGATTAAGACCTCTCATTAAAATATCTACACCCAAAATTTGGGTCAGTCCTCATTAAGTTTAATCAAGTGGAATGGTATGTATTGGCTCTGTTGCAGCTGGCCTTAAACTGAATTTTGCCCAAGTGGAAAGGCAACCATTGTACACACACTCAGAAGAGAACCTGAATTTCTCTTATATTTCTTGCCATCCCACTCTGTTACCTTAGTAGTTGGTCTCTGCCTGTAGTGAAGAAAATGGTATTTAGGTCAATGTGTTCTTTGTTAATTGCATTAGCCACGTGCCTAAGACTTAGGCTTCCTCTTCTCCCGGCACTGCCTTTGTCTATTAACATATGGTCTTTAAAAATATTTCACTCTTAACAGTGTACTTAATCTGTCAGGTGAGATGGATAGAATCTGTCTTAGGCAAACTAAGATGATCAGTGGAATACTAATTACAAAATTCATGGGTGGGGAGACCCCTTTTTGTAAAGAAACACAAGCCATTTTATATGCTGCTTTTTATACTGAGTCCCCGTAAGCAGAGGGTAGAATTACATTCATGTTCTGCATATGAGGTCTAATTATATTCAGAATATTTTTTTTTTTGTTATTGCTGCAACATATTTTGGAACTTTACTTTATAAATAGGATCATTTTCCCTTGAAAAAAAAATTTTGAATACAATATTGGCTTTTGTCTTCCAAGGATTTTTTTTTGGTTTTGTTTAAATCACATTTTATTAGCATAATTTTACCTCACATGATAGCAAAGATCAGAACAGAAGTGTGTTCAAACCCACACCCACACACGTATATATCTCTGAAGCAGATTCAGCAAATGAAGAATTGCTTCTGGCTTGGAAATGGAAAATTACTATACTAGTAGTATGGCAAAGGCCAGCAGAAGGAGCTGCATTACTTCAACTAGGGCCATCAAAACCAAAAGAGGTCTACTTTCAGGTGTAAAGAAAAATGCCTTCTCCCCGTTCATTTATTGAATGCCATCGGATCCTACATACTAACCAAAATCCAGACAGCCAGCAGATAATGAATTCTTGAATTCCAAGACCAGCAGAGACTAGAAGCTTCCCTTAGCTAAGCTAAAGTTTTGAGTTTAACTCTATTCCCAAGGACATTCACTACATTTTGAGTAGGAAATAAATATCCTGAAACTATTCACTAACTGTTCAGCTTTGAAAGATAATATTTGTTCTGAATGCCTCAAGATTAGGGCTCTGTAAAATACTTCGTCAGAGGGCCTTGGCCCTTTCCCTTGTGCTGTGTCCATCACCGCTCTGTCCAGGCAGCTGTGGGGTAGCGTTCCAGGAGCGCATTCCTCAGCTGGGCTGTGTGGATCTTGTCTCTGGTCTCCACGGTGCAGGTGACCTGGGAAAAGAATTAGGAACATTCCTGATGGCATGGCAGCAATCTCAGACAATGGCATTTCCAACAAACTCCTAAAATACACTCATAAAAGCAAAATAACCAGTTCAACGTAAAAACTCTGGACCTCGCATCCCCTGTCTACGCAGGTAAGAAAACTGACATTGCAGACATCTGGGGCTCTTCCAGCCCTTCTGCACAGTCTTAAAACCTTCCAACAGCCCTAACTTTTTATTCCCTTCAAAGTTTGAAGAAGATAGACTGATCCTCTGCTGGCTCCTGGGCAAGTACTTGTCTACTGTTGGCCTTCCTGAAGTCAACCATTAGCAGCTTCTCTCTTCCATTCCCCGGGGTACCTACGTGGTGCTGTTGTCACCTGACTCATCTCTGACTCTTACCTTACCCCATTTCCCGTGTTTCTGGGCAGTGTTTGCTCCATCCTTCAAGCTTTTGCTATTCTCCTTCTCTTCTCTCTCATGGAGTTGTCCCCCAGTCCTTTATTTTCTCCGCAGTATTCTGGCTGGTTTCATCTGCTCGCACCCCTTCTTGTTTTACTCTGATTGTTTTGTTTGCTCATTGGTTCACTTCTAGTTTTCTGTTACGGTTGTTCTGCTGCTAAATCAAACTAAACCCAGGCAAACCTAGTCTTGATAGTTTTCTTTTTATTCTTCACTTGACTCCACAAGTATTATTGACAATCCTGTCATGCAGCCACTGAAGACAATAACTTCAATTTCATTTTTTCAATTCTTCTTTAATCCTTTTCTACATACTTGCATCTCTACTGCATCATTTGAAAATCTGGGCACTACCAAAGGTGAGGCACCAATGCGAAGGTGCAGAAGAAAAGTTATACTTCACAATTTTAGACTACTAACTTCCATCACCGCTGGCCCTGATGGAATTATCACTGATTATGAAAGTGCCATGTGGGAAAAAGACCTCACAGAAACATGGAAATTTCGTGAGGAAAGAATCCAAGATGAGTCATGGTGCAACAACAGAGAGTTTATTGTGACAGGCAAATCTACAGAGAACAGAGGAAAAACTGGTCATGGTAACCTTAAGGTGGACTACCAGAGACAGATGCCCTGTATAATGTTCCTGTCAGAGCTGCATCCTTTACAGAAAGCAACAAGGCAAAAAATAAAATTGTCTCTACTCAAATATGTTTACGAGGACATTTATAAATAAGAACATTGGGAATTCGTGTTTCTGGGAATGAGCTGAAAATAACAATAAACCTTTAGCAAAACTGTTGAATGAGAAGATAAAACACTAACTCCAGGTTATTCTAAACAGCCATGAGCTCACTTAATTAGAAAACTAGCTATAGCTTCTTAAATATCCATCATGGAATAAGCTGCATTTCTGATCTGCTTCTGTAATTCTTTGCTTCTTATCCTGAACATAGTTCTATTCTTCTTTGGTTCTTTGGAACACAAATTAGATGCTAATTTCTTTCTCCTCTGAAAAAGTGGGATTTAGTCTCAAGATAAGAACAGTCACAGAAGACAATAATGAGGAAAGAGGAGAGAACACAAAGACTGGGAAAAGTATCTAAAGGGTATCTAGGCACCAAAGCACCAAATACCCATTTATCCATTCCAGCGCTCATATAAAATCCCTAAAGCTTTGCAGTTATATCTTCAAGAGCACATAACTGATCTCTCGCTGAGTCTGTAACTAAAAGAACCCAACCTTTTCCCCCTTCCACAGCAATCATTTTGTGCTGAGCAAATCAGTTGCTGCATTTGGAACCAGTCTGGACTTGCCAGGTTCAGCTTGGAGTATTTGGCAGCAAGCAGTTGCTCTGCCCTGGGAGCAAGCATGGGAAAGAATTTTGAATATAGAGCTAACTACCCTCCTCTCTGCCCTTTTCTTTCTGCTAATGACTGAAGCCAAACAGACTTGGATTGATTGAAGCCAGAGAGCTTGTAAACAATTTGGATAAGTACTGTCTTTTTGTTCTGTGCATGCACAGCATCCAACACGCGATACGCCCATTAACGTGCTGTAGTGTAATATAAAAGTAGTAACAACAGCAACAGCAGAAATAATAAACAACTCCAGAAATTCACCTGATTTTTTTCACACTTGTCAAATAGAGGAAGAGAAAACATTTGTGCACAGCAGGAGCGAGCAGAGAATCGCACTACACTTCAGAGCAGCTACAGATCTAAACGGCAAGGAAGACAAAAATTTGCTTTCTTGCTCAGATTAAGCCAATTTACACTGCATTTTTACCTTCATAGAACTCCTCTCTGTTATTCGCTTCACCTGGGAAGTATGACTTATATGAGTGTACGACAGGGCAATCCTCATATTCATGGGGAGGTATATGAGGATTATGTTTATCTAGGTTGAATAGTCACCTAGGTACTACTAGCTACAGGAGGTTGCATACCTACTGACAAACTAAGAGTAAGTGCTCCAGATTGGACTTATTTAAGAACAAATGCTAAAACCTATTGCCTGATGTTTCTTATACTCCAGACAAGATAACCCATGACAACTGGAGAAAACTTTACTTTAAATTTGTTTCAAACCCGTAAGCCCTCAGTACTAGACATAGGCTTTTTGATCCAGTAGAGAGCTCCATTGACTGCAGGACCATGTTTGCACATTAGACCTTTCTTTTCTGTGTATCAAAAAACCCCACAGAAACCAACAACGGTGTATATTTTATGCATTTTTCTCCTGCATATTATATCCTTGCTGGACTAAAAAAAAAAAAAAAAAAGTTATCTGCTCCTGTAAGACTGGTAAAATAACCAGCCAGATGGATCTTTCGCTGCATTTAGAGTTCCACTTTCTGTGGCAGGTAATCTAAAGACTGATTCCAGCCTAAGGGTTTAGTTAGCCTGTTGGGTTTTTTTTATAGCAGGCCTACAAGTAATGGAAGACAGAACAGTCTTCACTGAATATTGATGTCTTGTGGGTCTTATTTAATAACTAGAAATAACTGAGGGAGCAGAACAAAGGCTGAAAAAAAGATAAAGGAAAAAAACTGATCACAAGTTTTTACTCTGTGCAACACTAAAATCCAGATGCATAAATTAAAATATTCATAGAAATTAATTCCATTTCAAAGACAGGAAAGTTTATAACTTCACAAAAGGAGGAAATTTGCAAAGTTCTGTGCTGAATAATTTGGGGAACAGCGTGGGCACCTCTGCTCTCCTTTAAATACAAGTGTCACGTGTGGGCACTTTGCCTTTTAGATAGTTTTTGATATCTAGAAAAATACGAATTTGACGTGCCTCTCAATTCCCTGATGCCTGATATCTGTAGGTTGTGCGTGCAAATGAAGGTATTGGGTGGACATGCTGAGCCAGTCCTAGATAGCAGAGGAAATATGAGTGGCATTGATCAAGCAAAAGATTTCAGTCTTTTGTGCTTTTCCAGGCTCCATGTAAAGACAGCTCGTAACCAGCTAGTGCAATTCCTTATGTCCCTGACTCATCCATTGGACTTTTGTATCCCAATTCTTTAATCCTAGAAACCATATTCATCTCCTTCTTCTAAGCTGTTGGTGCCGGAAGATTCACATAACAACATTCATGATACACCATGCTCAGCAATGGTACAGGTTTGTTGGCACGAAAATCACTGGAGTTAGAAATGAAAACTTTATTTATATACACTGGTTTCAGTTCTATAAATAAAGCAAGGCTTTTCATTTCTACTAAGAAAAAAAAAAAATCAACTGGGCAATTTTCTGAGTTATTCAGTAAACACCCAGTGTAGGTTACTGTGCATTATAGATTATTTGGCAACAGTGCTTCAGCTAATGGTTTAGGGATCAGCTGCCAGATAGTCACTAAGGTCAGTGCAATGCAATGCTTGAGAAAGAGCGTAACAGCTGCCACAGCTGTCACTTGGTTGTGCAACCTGAGCCCTTATTTGGCATACTCTTGCATTCAGGTCAGTGAGCATGAGCACGAACAAGCTACCGTCACATTACCTAAGTCAGATGATAATCTAACAGATCTACTCTTAGCCTCCTGGAATCAGGTTCTTATTTCTACAGCTGGGGCAGGCTCTTCTCTACCGCCTTAGTCTGCTGTGGAATGCCATTAAAGAAAATAACCAAATTCTTTTGGAGGGCCTCGGAAGAAACGTATTGTTGAATTTCCCACTCCAAATGTCTCCATTTTGCAGATGGGGAACTGAAGCATGGAATCAGTGCCTTGCCCAGGGTTGTGCAGGAAATGCTTTAGGAATGATAGTATCCTTCTTGTAGCTGGGCAGCTGCGTGCTCTTCTGTATTCTCTTCACAGGACAGTAACATGGAATATGTCGGCAACTGGGGACTCTAATCCAAAATATTCTCCTCCAGCCGTCTAAAAAAATGCAAGTTGGCCCAAAGGAATTTACTCAAATTGACCAGAGCAGACTAAAATAATTTAATGAGTTCTGGCCTGAGGTGAATAAACTGTGTGGAAAAAACAGGTATTACACCACACAAAATGAGCCAGGAAACCCAGCACCACTGGGACAATGTGTAATGCTGCCATAAAGAAAAAGCAACATTTGATTTATGAATTAGTATCTTGCTGTACAGTCAGAGGGAGAAGCAATGTGATGGTTGTTATTTTTACAACTGGTCTCTTCTGAGTTATTTAAAACCACAGCAGAGTTAAGCTCCCAAGAGGTTTGAAGTGAACAGACCAGGCAACCCCATAACGTCAAACAGGACCAAGGTCAGAGGGAAAACTGCCACTGCATCTGCTTCTCTGCAAAGCCGCTGGAGCACCTCAAGACCTTGCAGGTGCCTGCTGCTCTGTTCCAGGACCCTCCTGTACCTGCCAGTCTGATTATGCTGCAGTTTCAGTGGTGAGGAGAATGCTTTTCTAGAAAGTTGATGAGCTCTAAAATATTTTTTTTTCAGCTGAGTTGCCTGAGTCCAAATATGAGACACCCATTTAGCAGGCAAGCTGCTGATCTAGAGCAGAGCTTTGCACGGCTTCATAGCAAAGATAGTTCTTACCTTATTAAGTTGATTATTGATCTTGCTCATTGACTTCTGAGTCAATAATAATATGAAAATAAAGGGACTTAAATGGTTATAAAGAGATTTACAGTTGAAGCAATTTAAGCGATAAATTGTCCCACATTGAATCCGAGGAATATTACTGATAAAGAATAGCGAAAGTTCACAGAAGCAAGTTGTAGCTTCTTCCCAGAACTGGGTAGTCCTTTAGATCTCTATATCCAGTTAGCTGGTGATACTAGATGATTTTTTCCTTAGCTCTGATCTTTATTTCTGTCCAGATATTCTTGGTCATCTAGCCTGCTTCAATAGCTGTAAAACGTGAAGCTTACAAGACTCATTATTTGTATGATTTGCTACGAGTTATCTATGTCAGTATTGGGACTTTGGAAGCCATTTCCTAACTGCTGAAGTAGGAGTGAAATAGGGTGTAGACCTCTGCAAGGCAGAAACCCAGTGTGAGCCACAAGAGACTCTAAACTGGAGGTATGAGCAGGCAGTGTCCAAAAGAAACTCCCATATTGTTCCAAAGAATGTGACCAGTCAATCCCACTGCACGAGGCACTTCATTAAGAATTAGCTGAATCTACTATAGCCATAATCCTTTTTTTTTAATTAAAAAAAATCTCTTATTTTTGCCAATAAAATGTTCCAAAAGTTATTTTTCCAAAAGTGTAGTTTGAACATGAAGCTTCATTTTAGAAAGTCCTTACTACTCCATGAAATCAGACTATCAGCAAGGATCTTCCCACAGAGCGTTTCAAGTGTGCACCAGATGAATAAACACTAACCCAGCAAGGTGTTGCACTAGAAGAAAATAAAGAAAATGCTCTATATTCCTGATAAGCTGTGACTAGAAGTCAAGTTTCTCTCCTTTGGAAATGAAGGGGTAAATCTAAAAGGATGATTAAATACTGAGACGACAATCTTGACAGGACTGATTTAGTGTTTCAAATAAGCCACTAGACTTACTGCTCTGTTCTGTCAAACACTTCATCTATATCCACAGTCAAAAATATGTCTTAAAGTTAGAGTGGAGTGGGTATAGCTGTAATGCCTCTCTTATTATTACCACCAGTTGAACATATGATCATTTTCGTTCTTGATCCAGATTTAAATGCACGCTTAATTTAATGTGCTGTGATTTACACCGAAGAAAATGATACAAAGTTCTTTGCAGGTCTGCTTTAGTAGCAAATGCCTAAAATGCTTGGCTGACACAGGGCTTTGGCCCTTACAAGGAACAAAGAAAAAAGAAAAACCCCCGCCATGTATATTAGGTTGACTATGAAAATATGTACATTTTTCTGTATCTAGTTAGAGCAAATTAATTTTGATGCTTAAAGATAAATTCGGTATTTTACCCTTTTCAATTATCCTTGTTTTAGTTTTCAAAGAAAAGCTTCACGATTCGCTAGGTGTCACCAGATAGAGCTGCATCCAAAGTCACTGAGGTGTATAAATCTGGATCGCTACTTTGTACTTCACAACTAATTATCCGATAACCTCTCCCAGACTGATTAAAAGCCATCATGCAAATCCAACATCCAATTAAATTATTCAGGGATGCAAATTCCTCCTTTCAGCCCTCTTGTAGTACAACACTGTCAGATTCTTGAAGTGGACAGTCAGTGAAAATACGTTGCATTTAAAGTGCACGTGGCGCTTTTTCATTCAGGAACTGTATTTACTACAGATGCCGATAAAATTGCCTCATTAGGAGAGGTTTAAAAGCGATGGAAAATTGTTCTAACATTCTCAATCAAAAAGCGATGGAAAATTGTTCTAACATTCTCAATCAAAACCAAAGAGAGTGGACTTTGTTTAATTTACTTAGTAGCATTAACAAAAACTACAAGCCTTACTTCATAAAAATCACATAGAAAACTTTAGAAGAGTTACAGAGTTTGTCAAATCTAGCCTTCAGTAAAAAGTTTTTTCAGAGCTAAGTTAGTCGCTGATTCAGAGTGATTTTTCTGCCCCATGCAGTGTCACGTTATCTTCAAGTTACCCAAACCAGCAGGCTGGCCTATCGTTACAGCACACTGCGGAACAATGTAGTTTTAGTCCTAGGCACTTGAGAAAATGGATAATATAATGTTCTGAAAGACATTCCTGAACTTCATGGTAGTCCTTTGCTATGGTCAGCTTTAATCTAACCTACTCTTTATATCCGCAAGTGAAAATAGGGAGCTGGTTTTCACATCCAGGTGGGAAATTATATTTAAATACCAAAATCGAAGAACTTGCTTACTCAATAGCCTTACTGAATTCCAGTTATGAGCCTGTTTAGCAAAGATCCCTAATTTGACCTCCACTTGTTGTTTCACAAACTAAGACAGGTTGGACTGAGACAGCAGTGGCACGACATCAGTGGAGCCACACCTTTGCCAAACCAGCTGAAATAAGAGATGTGCCACGAGCCAAATGATCCTTTTAAGAGGTGCCATGAACTGATAACACCTCCTCACTGTTACTGTATCAAATATTCAACAAAGGAATAACGATTTTGCTCTGTGCTCTTTGTGGATAAGGTACAAAACTGAGGCCCTAGTTAAAATGCTTTAAGGCAAATTGATCTCAGATAATTACAGCCAGCCTACACAGCTGGTGTAGGTAGGTTCTGGACCTATCTAGCTGCTACACAGCTGGCTCTTCAGGTTCTGGACGGACGCTGCAGCTTGCTCACCACCTCTGGCACACCACCACGCACGTCAGGAAGGTTTGCAACAGCACCAGCTGGAATATTTCACCCACAGTGTAGCAATAGCAGGTAAAACAAGTCCTGTGATATTTATATGCCTGCTAAGTATTTGGTGAGGCAAGATGCTGTATAACACAGAAGACATTATCTGTCACACCGCTCCCCAAATCACTGTGCACACTCTAGTGGACTTCTTCAACATAATCACATAGAGATACAGGAAAGCAGAATAAACTAGGGGAGGTCGGTACTGCTAGAGAAACTGAAATTACCTCTCATCTTACCTCGACGGTGAAGAGTTCAGATGTCACAAACGTGCGTTCTTGTTTGATATCCAAAACTCTAGACCAAATAAGGCATAAATTAGAGATCACAACAGTCCTTTGTCATTGTAAAATAGTTTCTGTAAGTGTTTGGACAGTAACTACCTCTGCTGCTTTCTGTGTTAGACACTTACTCTATGCTGCAAATGTGCTCTCACATTGGAACAAAAATGAAATAAAAGTTTCTCTAAAATATAACAAGAACAAACCTTTGATTAATTAGTTACTTACAGACTTGCCTTCAGAGAACCCTTGGAAACATCTCCAAATCTTTAATAATCTTTGTGCGATTCTGTGATTATATTTCCCTACTATTAACCTGATTTACCTTGCTTCTTCCCGTGCCAAAATCTCCAGTAGCTTTGAAATGTCTCCTGGGCAGTCAGAAAGCACAAGGGAAAATCTGCACACTCTGTTATCGAGGGTCAGGGCACGAGCTATGCACTGTTGCAGCAAATGTAGTTCCAAGTTTCCACTGCATATAACAACTGCCACTCTGAAAACAGAGAGAAAAAAAATAGGATCTTTGATTAGCATTTGTCTGTGGCAAGGAACCATAAATCGCAGCCACTGTCTTCAATTTCAGCTTAAGATCTGCTAGGACTGCCCTTCGATGAGTATGTGTTACATGGCAGAGGGGCTCCTTGCTCTCAATATCAATTGTGGACAAGCAGTGGGAGCCTAGAAGCCTCCTGCATTAGTTGCTCTGAAATACTGTTTTCATTTTGTATTTGCTGGAGATTTTAGTTTTGTTAGAGATAACTAACTGGAGAATTCTAGGTCTGTTTCAATTGTAAGAATGTGCGATCATTTTTCTCTGGAAGTTCTGAGTCTCAACCTCTTTATGGTTAGACAACATGTATGTTCAAGGCTTTCTGTAACTATTAATTAAATCCATCTCAACCCTGCAAAATGGGTGCAGAAATGTTTGAAGAGCAACTGAAGAGCCATGATAATCTCTCTGTGCAGAGTCAAACCTGACCTGTTTAAAACAAAATCTTTGCATTTTCCCTTTCATTTTAGCTGTACCGAATTGAAATGTGTTGCTGCTCTGTATCCACTCTGTCAGCCTCTTCTGAAGAACTGTCTCAGCAGTATTTTAGAGTACAATGCTGTGCATTGGAAATTTGATTTTGTCATGAGTGCACATATGTTTAAATACATTCTGGCCTATGGTCTGAGCCAAGGCTCAATCCGCTTAAGTACTGAGTACTCAAGCCCGGATGCAAGGCGGCACTTACCCACACATTTAATGCTAAGCATAAGGGTAATCCCATTGACTATCTGGGCAGGAGTTCTCAAGGCCAGGAGGCAGGTGCCACTGAGCGACTGCAGAACACAGCCTAGCTCCTCTCCCGCCACAGACAGAGCTGATTTCCACAAGTGGAATGAGAGAAGGCAACATGCTGACAAGAGCAGGATGCTCTCCTGGCAGATGTGACCATGCCTTGTGGAGCTGTGTGTAGCTGCCTTTCCCCCAGCCATTTGAGAATACAGGAAAATGACAAGATTTGTCGGGTCTCCAGGCTGACATTTGTCCTGTTCAACATGGTCTTCTGACCTGTGAGTGGTCTCTTCAGACTGAAGTAGATGCCACAGATAAGTCCACTGCCAGTTCAGGGGCAGGAACTGCCTCAGCACCGATAGAACAAGTAGCTTCTCTCCATTTCCTGGGACCAAGGCACTCAAGCCCATGCTTTTGCCACAGTTCCCCATTTGCAATAGCTGCTGTACCTTTTACCCTTCAACTCGGGCAGCTTCCCTGCAACCAATGCTGCAAGTCCAATGGCCCCTTCTGCATCAACTGTGGCTCGTTCATACTCCAGCAATCTCAGCATTGAAATGAGAATGTCCTCCTCCCTGAAGGCAAAAGAGTTGTGTCAAAACAAAAGAAAAGAAAAAAAGCCACCAAAAGCAGCAGACAATACATTTATGTATAACTGGATTCCTTCCATCCTCCCAGGTACATACAACCCCAAGGTGGTGTTCCAGGAAGCTGTGCTGCTGGGGGCAAATGTACATCTCAGTCTTGTTATTAGCTGAAAGACAGGATGGCATTTTTTACTAGAACCGTTGTGCTAGCTAAATCCTAGTGGTAAGTATATTCTGCCAGCTTGGCCCTTCTGTGAAGATATAGAAGAGTTTTGTCAAAGGCTGCCTTCAAGTGTTGTAGAACACAACAAGGAGAAGTTTTACGCCCAGAGCATGACCAGGTACTAGTGGCACGTGAAGTTTTGGCCAAAGGCGTCAGTCTGGACAATGCTTTTAGTCACGTGATTTCATTTTAGGTAGCCCTGCGAGGAGCAGGGAGTTGGACTCGATGACCCTTATGGGTCCCTTTCAACTTGAGATATTCTATGATTCTATGATATGTGGGATTGGGTTCAGTGTCTTCAGCGCCCCTCTTGGAAGGAAAGGCACCCCCCCCACCTCACCACCATGCTCTCACAGTGTGTGCGTGATGGCAACTCCTGCCAACTTGCTCTCCCCACTGTACATGAAGAACCACTGTACCCTGGTGGTATAGCACATATGTCACACACAGGAATGTTCACCCAGTATTACTCATTTCACTGTTTTTCTTCACCTACCTCACAGCAACAACTTTATCCACAAGTTTCCCAGTCAGTTGCAAAGAATTGCTGCCAAAGCAAAGTCCACTCACATCTGCAGTTTTCAAAAGACAAAAATATGAAGCTGGCTGCTTCAGACAAATTCGACTTTTTTTTGAGTCCTGTCTGTTTTGTGCCCTTAATGAGTGCAGCACACTGCTGTTATATGATCTTAAGTTGCTTGATTTTTTTTTTACATGACAAAAATGCAGTCGGTAACGAAAGACCAAATCATGCAGGAAGATTTTTGCCATTTCGGACCTCCAAGTTGCACTGCAAGAGTGCCCCTGCAGCCCAGTGCTTTTCACTGTTCAACAAGGCTTGAAGGAGAGAAGAACCTTCAAGCACAGCACTGGGTTTGCTAGCTACAGCAGGACAGTTAGCAAAGGAGTGCAGAGACAAGCAGAACTTACCGAGAGAGTTAAGAAGTTATTTGTTTCTAAAACTTTCATTTAACCTAAAGCTTCCAGAGATTTGACCATCAGGTAAACAGGACATTCTTAAATTGCTTAACAGCTGCATTTTTTTGAGCAAATGGTATGGAAACAACTGTATAATTTATAAACACTGTTGTTCTGAGAGCAGCTTTGTGAGTCTAAATATTTAAGCATTGCATTTTCCTGCCCTTTCACAAATTAGTCTTTCACATGAGAGCTTTCCCATTGACCTCACTGGTTAAGATGCTGCTTGTGAGCAAAACGGTCAGATAAATACTCTCATATTTCTAAGTATTCACCTGAACATTTCACATGCCCTGGAAATAATACTGTACTCCAGGGTGGTGGTGGGGGAAATGTGCCAGAAGTTGACCTTACAGCTTGAATTAAACTCTGACTCTTCAGAGATTTCTTTTAAAACATGTTTAAACTGAATTCATGAGAACATAATACAGTTGGATAAATCAATTACAATGTTTATTTTACTTCCAAAAGAATAATCCATTTTCTTACCTCCATAAAAGTGATGATTGCTGCAAGCTTGGTCTTCAGTTGGGTGGCCAGCCTTTAAGGATTGTTGCAATACAGGGAAACTTTCAGATTCAACCCCCTGGGGAAGACAAATGTTGTCACTCTTTTGTTGATCCAGTTATAACAGAAGTCACCACCAAAGCGGGCGCCAAAAAAGCTACACAAAGTTTCCTCTTCAAATTAACAATTAATTTCAAATTGCATAATAACTGTGCTATCACTAGAATTATCCTGTGGCTTATTTAGGGCTAAACTTTTCCTGTAAGTAATTATTTCAAAACATAGAACTGGATTTCATTTGCTTTGGAAGAGTCTTCCCACATTTTTTCTTAAATCCGGCCAAGGGACAGGAGGCTTCCCCGACTCTCAGAAGCTCTTCTCCTAGGTGAAGCCCACTGGATCAGATAGTCCCTGTCCCCAGCAAATGCAGTCTCTGCCAGTGTATCACCAGATACCAGCGCAGTGTTATCGCTAGACACCAGTGCTTTTTGAAAATAGCTGTGGCAAAAGCTGCCAAAATGCAACACTTATAGGTGAAAGGAAACTTACAATTACAGAAATATGTGGGTTGAGGTGTTTGAGTGCGGCAGCCGACCCTGCCAGCAAGCCACAGTGGCCTCCTGCAGGGAAAATCACTGCGTCCAGCTTTGGCACTTGCTCGTACACCTCCAGCCCCACGGTTCCCAGGCCTGACAGGTAGACAGCACTATCCTCCCTGTGGGAAGGAAGGGCAGAGCTCAGCAGGGTTCACAGCTGTCAATGTAATAACAATTCAATCCACTACTTTAAAGACATCGTTCAGCAGAAAAAGACATATGTGAGAGTAAGTCACCAGCACAATGAAGGGAGGAGGCGATACAAGAGGACACTACCATCAGACAGACCATCGTGTGCTGTTACCTACTGGGAGAAAACTTGTGCCGTTGACAAACCCCTTAAATAGCCTTCAGGCTGAAGAGCACTTATATCTGTTGTTACTAGTATCAGGTGTCTACAGAGCCGGTGAGACAGAAGTCATGTTTCCTTTGCCATCACTTACTTCAGCTTCATAAATTTTAAATGTTGCTGTCCAAACTAAAAGCAAAGCCACAAAAGGAAATCTCCTTCTCTTTATTTATAGGTGGAATTTAGTGTTTGTGATAAAAAGGAATTTTCATGAAATATAAGCACTGGGTTCAACCTCACAAATACCAAACAGATTGCTACAGAGTTAAGTCTTTCCACAATCCAGGGCCAGTATCTGATACTCTGGAAGGGTAAGAGAAGCATTTAGTCTGCCAAAATACTCACTGGTAAAATGCTTTCAGGCAAAGGTAATATAACAAGCAGAATAGGGACAAAGAGAGTCAGAAGATAGAAGAAAAGTCCATTGTACAGTCACATGATTGACTTGGATTTATTTCTAAAAGCTGGTTTGCATTTTATTTAAAAGTTTGCAATTATGTAATATGATATATGAAAAAAAAGAAGAGGCCTCTCTATGCCTGTATGTTCTGCTTTTTCTGGCAAATGGATAAACAAACAGAATTACAGATCCAGTGACTTCACTTGATTTACTTGACCCAGGACGTTCAGGTACTAGGAAGCTATGCTTTTATTACTGTTTGACATGCACACAGAGGCTCAGCACAGGAGCATAGAATGCCTGCAAGGTGGAGACCAAGGCCCTCTTGGGAAGTTACCTGACATACATAGCAAAACACAGCAAATTCCTCAGGGTGAGAATCTATATAGCAACACAAGAAAGGATGAGATGAAGGAAGTTTCACTCCTGTAGCACAGCTAAAGATGAAGGCAAGAAATCATAGTGGGATGGGTGACTGAACCCTTGAATTTATTGTCTTTATCAAGATACTGAAGGAGCACTCTCCTCCTTCTTATATGTGACAAAATATATCACTGATCTCCTGAATAATTCTTCTGGAGCCCAATTCGCAAATAAGATTGAGAACTGAGTCTGTGGAGTTACCCCTGCCATCGTTACATGGGAAACCATGGGGACCTGCAAACATGAATGAGGACCTGGGATATTCAATTTACGAGTAAAACTTCTCTAACAACTGAAAATTCTGTCCGAAGGAGACTGCTGTGGGCATGGAGATTTATTAGCAGTTTGAATGAAAGTTTCAGATAATCATGTTTTCCTCACTAACATCTAGTTAGAACCCCAGTTCACTGATCAGCCTTCAGCTTTTTATAATAAAATGCGTTATTTTATTCGCACTGTGACTGTTTACTTTTGCTTTGTGAAAGCAAACATATCTTTTTCAGTATCATATACCATTGAAGGAAAATCAAGGAGAAGGGCAGATAAATCTAAAAGCTGTAGATTTAAACAAGCATTTTTGAGTCAGAGCTAGAAATTTGGCCATTTGCCTTCTGAAATGTGTGATACATCAGCAGTCAAAGATGGCCTGCCAGGCTTCAGTTTCCCAATGAAATTTTGACGTGGCAGCTAGCAGGTTCTGTTCCCCTATTCTCCAAATAAAGGGTTCAAAAGCTATCGGCAGTCCTTCCTGGAGTAACAGACTAACCAAATCACAAATGAACGAGGATCAGGTCTGATCAGTATTTGGATATGGAGTTGCACAAGAAAAATCTGGACTCTCAAGGAAGTAAGGTGTGTAATTCAATCTGTAGCACTCTTACCTCTCTGATTCACAAATCAATCTCTCTTACATCATCCCAGAGGTACTGTGTTACTTATTGGCAATATTCACATTGCCACATCATATTCACATCACATAATGAGGTCCTGAACATCTATAGTTATTAAAAATCCCATGTTACCTAGGCAGCAATTAGGTAGACTTAATGAGTGAATTCCAACTTGAAAAATCACATTTCCTTCCTGGAATTTCACAGGAAGTTGTAGTTGGATAAAAAGTTTCCTTCCTCTAATTGAACTTTTGCATAATCATTTTCGTAACGCAGTATTTTAATTGCACTCAAGAAATGGGAAGAACTGGCATTGACACACCCAATTACAGGACATTACTCGTGCAGGTAAAACCAAAGACAGTCACGTAATGAGTGCTTCAGGAAGGAAAGAATGAATTGTTGGTTAGGGAGATCCAGAGACCAAATTGCTTGGGACTTTATGCAAGCCAGAATTAAACTGAAATAAAATTATTTTTCAGAAATTCCATCCTAAAGGACAGGAGATCAGCTGTTTTACAGACAGCTTTGGCAAGCAATGAATGTGTGTCAGGCACACATTGAAGAAGACTGGCTATCCATAAATGTATACATCTCTCTGGGAAAGCTCTCTCAGCCTACACCTAACAAAATATGCTTCAGGCATCCCATTATGAAAAGGCTCACAACTCTAGTGGGCTTTATTTTGTTTGTTTGTTTGTTTTTTTCCTCTGAGTGTAAAAAATTGCATCTGTGAGGTTTGAATTAAACATAGTAACAGATTGAATTAATTAAACGTAGTAACAGATTGAATAACTCTGTTTCTTGTAACCTGAAATACCTGTTACTTGTAACATGAAACCTGAAATATATCAGAAAGCTTTGATAGTTTTAATGGTAACATGTACATTTAGAGTTCCTCAATGCTAGATGCTGAAGTCCTTCACATGCGTTATCCCTGGAGCATCACGAACCTGGAGAATATCTACCTTATGTAACATAAACAATTATTTGGGGAGGAGGGGAAGATTAAGCATGAAATTATAATAAATTAATTTAGTTCTTACGTGCACATGTGATAGCTGATGATAGCCAGCTGGGAGTTAACACATCAATTGAAGAATGGGTGACAGAAATTTGGAAATCACAAAGTTATAGAATGCTGTGGTTTTCAAAGGAGCCTAAATGGGTTTAAAATTCAGTGGGATCTAGGGCACCTCGTTCCCTTGGATTTCTCTGAAAGTCTCAGCCTGGGATAAGGTTGTGCCCACGGTGATGCACAAGGCACACCAACCAGCCCTGTGGGCCACTTGCTGTTGGCAGAGCTAACAGTGCAGTTGAGGAGTACAGTCTTTAATATTGCCTTCCCAATAAACCACCTGGGAAAGAAGTGAGGACTTTCTCCATTCTGCTCATTCTGGGATCCTCTTTCCAAGCAACATTACTCATTATTACTCTGTTTAATGTGGTAGTGCCTAGGAGCCGAAGGGGAATGGGCACTCGCTGCAGTAGGTGCCATACAAACACGAAGCAGTAGATGAAGTCTGCACAGAGGCGCAGATGAGGAGGGACAATAACATTCCAGCTCAGACCATCAAAGAGACCGCCGGCTACCTCATGCTAATGATTCACCCCCACCCCCACCCACACTTTTGGAAATCTTACTTGAAATAAGGTAAGAAAATAAAAAAGGGAAGGGAAAGGCAGAAAGAGACTGCAGAGAGAAAAGTAAGAAAAAGGGAAAAGGCTTAGTTCTAAATATTTTTGCCTGTCTTTCTTTAATCATGTTTTTATTAGATTTGGCTTGCTCAATGATCACAAATAGTTCAAACTTAAATTCATACTCATCCTTATCTACGTTAAATGTATGCATGAAGTAGCCTCTTAATCATCTTTTTTCAAGGCAGAATCACAGTTTTGTTGCTCACATCAGATATGCAAAAATTTTACAACATTAACCTCTTGCTCTACACCATGTCCCTGAACTCTTGACATTAAAGATTATCTTTAACCTACCCGCCTCACTCCAGAGAGACCGAAAATGAATGCTAGCCTTAATGCTTTCTGTCAGGGTTCACGAAGAGTTGACGTATATCCATTATCATACTAGCCCATCTAATTCCTAATCAGAAAGTTTGCCTAATTTGGGGGAAGAGTGTCTCATTTTGTTTTCCATCCTCAGCTGTTACAGAAAGATTTATTATTTGTGCCTGGGAACACGTAACTGTCCATACTGCAGCTAATGGGAACATTTTGATTACATGTGATCAAATTTTAATGAAACTAATTGGTTCTGTAGAGCTGTGGAAATATCTAATCTAACCTCTCTAATCAGTCCGACTTACTCTTCAAGGTAGAGGTAACCATTCTCCTGCGCCAACCTTCTTGCGTGCGTCTGGGAATCCTTAGCTGTAGTGCCATAGGAAATAACCATGGCACCGTACTCACGGCACATTTTCACTCTGGCTGGGGATGTGCTGGTTGACATGATGACAAACACTGGGACACGGAGCTCTGAGGCATGGTAAGCAACAGCCATGGAAAAGTTACTGTCCGAAGCCACGATCACCCCCTTTCTTTGCTGATCCTAAAAAACAGGGTTGCTTATTGCACATTATGTAGTGTCACAAAGTTGTCCATATGATCCTGCATCATTCTAATGGTTGGACTTCCTTCTTTTCTTCTACTAACTGATTATATTATGACATTAGGATACAGTATATGCGTGTCTGGTGTGATCTCAGGACTTACACACATTGCTAAGACAACACAAGATCAATCCCTGTTCCTGCACACCTCTGCGTTCAATTCTTACTCCATTGGAATTAGCTGCAAAATTCCATCTGATCCCAGAAGAGCCAATATCTGGCCCCTCCGAGCCGATTATCTAGTCTCTCTTCCTTGCCTGTGTGAAATTATTTCATTTGGGGTTTCCCTTTAATAGAAGGATTTATTCATATTATTACAAAAGCGCAGGAATAACCACTGTTTCTGGGCTGCTGTGTCATGCCAGTTATAATTATTGTTGTTGCAGAGACTCAATAACCTCCCAAGTAAATGATAAACAAGCTATTCATGTAATGATACTGAAATTCATTAGAAAATCAATTGGTGATGATCTTATCCTTCATAGATCCTCCTTATCACCCACTATAACTCAGTTTCATCATCACTTAGAGTTTGGTGATTTCAACATGTCAGAACCATAGTACGCATACAAACGCGTTCATCTAAATGCCACAGAAAAACACTGATTTACATTTTGCAAGCTGCTCTTTCAAATATTTTAAGCATTTCACCAGCAGATTGGCCAAGTGTAAATAAAAATATTATGTGAAATATAAAGTATTTTTATATATATATACAAACACACGCCCCCCCCCCAAGTATTTTACATTCAGATACTTGGAAACCTATCTATGTTGTTCAGCACAATGGTTCAAGAGGCAAAAAACACTGTGATTCTGTGGACGTTATAGGTAAAATTATCTTTAATTCTGCTCCATTTTTGTGAAGCAGAACTCATCGATCTTTTTTTGAACGTCGACATTTTGTTTACCTGAGGCAATGATGTCAGAAGGTAAAGCACACCTCGTTCCTTCACAGAACCCGTGTACTGGAGGAACTCTTTCTTTAAGTAGATGTCCATTCCATACTGCTTGGATAGCCTAGAATACTGGAATATAGAAATGTTATTATGGGGATGTATCTAAAATTAAGAAAAATCTTCCACACCCCATCAACTCCCTGGTGAGGCATGCATTCAACTGCTATGTATGAGCTCTAAAATGTAAATTTCATAATCTGTTTCTTTAGAAATACATGACTGTGTGTTGTTACCCACCAGATTCTTCTGGTTTATGGAAGTCATTTTCAAACTTGCAGCAGTGAAGTACGTACCCCATGCCATTATGAATTCTGAAAACAGCACTTGTTTTGGTCTTACTGTTCGAATACAGATATTAAAATCAGTATTTTAAATTATTTCAAAAATGACCCTATGGTCTGGTATTTTAGCACTTGCCAGAACTGGATATTGAATACCCCAAAAATAAGGTCACCTCCTAATAGATACAACAGCAGTTAGAAAATTCCTCCTTGAGTCCCATTATGACTCTGCTATGGTTTCTGCCAGCTACTGAATTACTGAATATTGTCCATTTTCCTTCCTAAGGCCGGTACGACATTAGCAAAGATATTTCTTATTTGAAGAATGATGGAAATAATAAAAAATATTTCCCAGGATGGCAAGTGTAAGCAGCAATTGTTTGAAAATACTCAGTATTTGGAACGGAAAGGATCCCTGAGCTGAGAGGAATCAGTAAGGACAGTGCATGCAATGCAGTGCCCGAGGGTATGATTTTTTTAAATTATTTTTTTAATGGTAAAACTTTATCAATTTTTATAGTGAGACATGCAAGACAGCATTGTATTGGGTTTGCGTTGCAAGCTTTTGATAGCAGGGGGGCTACAGGGGTGGCTTCTGTGAGAGGCTGCTAGAAGCTTCCCCTATGGCCGATAGAGCCAATGCCAGCCGGCTCCAAGACAGACCTGCCGCTGGCCAAGGCCGAGCTAATCAATGACAGTGGTAGTGCCTCTGGGATAGCGCATTTAAGAAGGGGAAAAAAATCAACAGGACACAAACTGCAGCTGGAGTGAGGAGTGAGAATACACGAGAGGAACAACTCTGCAGACACCAAGGTCAGTGAAGGAGGAGGGAGAGGAGGTGCTCCAGGCACTGGAGCAGAGATTCCCCTACAGCCCGCAATGAAGACCACGGGGAGGCAGGCTGTCCCCCTGCAGCCCATGGAGATTAACAGTGGAGCAGATATCCACCTGCAGCCCATGGAGGACCCCACACCAGAGCAGGTGGATGTCTAAAGAAGGCTGTGACCCCCGTGGGAAGCCTGCACTGGAGCAGGCTCCCGACAGGACCTGTGGACCTGTGGAGAGAGGAGCCCATTCTGGAGCAGGTTTGCTGGCAGGACTTGTGACCCTGCGGGGGACCCACACTGGAGCAGTCTGTTCCCAAAGGACTGCACCCGTGGAAGGGACCAACACTAGAGCAGTTCATGAAGAACTGCAGCCTGTGGGAAGGACCCACATTGGAGAAGTTGATGGAGGACTATCTCCCATGGGAGGGACCCCATGCTGAAGCAGGGGAAAAGTGTGAGGATCCCTCCCCCTGAGGAGGAAGGAGCAGTAGAGGACGTGTGTGATGTGTGACTGACGCCCCCGTTCCCCGTCCCCCTGCACTGTTTGGGGGGAGGAGGTAGAGAAAATCAGGAGTGAAGATGAGCCTGGGAAAAAAGGAAGGCGTGGGGGGAAGGTGTTTTAAGATTTGGTTTTATTTCTCATTACCCTACTCAGTTTTGATTGGTAATAAATTAAACTGATTTTCCCCAAGTTGAGTCTGTTTTGCCCATGATGGTAATTGCTGAGTGATCTCCCTGTCCTATCTCGACCCACCAGCTTTTTGTTATAGTTTCTCTCCCCTGTCCAGTTGAGAAGGGGAGTGATAGAGCGGCTGTGGTGGGTGTCCAGTCATAGTCAACCCACCACAAGCATGCATTGTCATGTTAACTTCCTATTACCATATTACCTAAGACAAGAGTTTTAAACAAGATAACGTAAGCAACAGAGCTGCAGTAAGCTGGTGGGTTCCAGTTCCCTAGGCTTACTGCGTCTCTGTATCGTAATTGCTCTGTTTCTTCCATTGGCTGCCAAAGCAAACGAGGACCTAGGGATTTAGGGGATCAAGCCCTCATTTATGAATAGTCGCAAAGACAGGTAGATTAAAAGATAGCTTGACAAGATATTTTAAATATTTATCTCAAAAAGTATCTGGCAGTGTCATGCATATGGTGTATAGTGTACATAGTAATATGTACTGACATATTCTTCAGACTGTGGGACTTTCAAAGTAAATTTATAGAAACTAAATATATCTGAAGCAGATACTTGCTTTAAGGTATACAGTTAAACTAAATATTTCAGATGAATGTTTCAAGGCTTTTTAGTGGATTTACAAGCATATGTTAAGTTCCTCACCCACAGGTGGGGCCAGATTCTCTGTTTTGCTTCTGAAAATCTGCAACAGGACCTACCACTTGCTGCTGCTTTGCAAATCTGGCTGCAGAACTGAAAGAATGGAAAGTGCTTAGTGCACTAATAGGATAACAGTTTCTATCCTAAACACCCTAATCTGTGGAGAATGCCTATGCAAAACAGAACAAGAACACTAGACAAGAAACACTGCTTTACTGGTTCTTCACATACCATACTAGTTTTATCATTTTTGGTTTTGTAGAGAATCTTGCATTCTGGAGTGAACAATGAGAAAGAGGATTTAAGGAGATGAATCCTGTGACCTCATAAAGTTGCTGAGTCTCCTACATTTAAAATATGTGGCATTAAGTCACTCTTTACCACAGAGGTGGTGTACTTCAGATTATTATCATTTTTTAAAATTTTGATACTCAATATTTTAACTCTTTAGGTTATCCTTTTCTGCTTCCTTTAACAGGGGCTTTTTTTCATGTATCCTAAATATAGCAACTACTTCTAGCAAAGGAGGTGTCAGTGCTATTTTCAGCTGTCCTGACCTGATGCATGACCTTGTAAGACTCATTGAACCAGCCTGTAAGTTTTCCCTTTTGTCAGCATGTTCTTATCCAAGGACTACAGATACAGTGTCTAACGTACACCACGCAGCACAGCCTCCATTTGGCATCCACAAAGCTAACACAAAACAACCCTTAAAGTTCCTACATCAATAACCAAACCAAGTGCCAAATTTAATGCTAATTTCTTGTTTTCCTATACTCACTACCTCTATAACATCTGTTACAATCATTCATGATGCCATATCTCAGCCCCAGGCAAACTCCTGCATAAGGATCCAGGACGCTCCATCCATGGTCTTACCTGCAGATAAGGAACCACCCTGCAAAGTGTTTCTCCATTCAATTAACTGAATAGGTTATAGACATGCTTGTTTTTTTAATCCAAACAAGTGCCCCTGAAAGGGTTTTTTACCACCCAGTGACAAGTTAAAATAAAGGTTATCTGTGTTTTTCGTGACACCACTCTGTGCTTTCAATACTTTCCTTTTGAATCAGTGCGTGAAACATATGCTAATGACTTCTGCGGGAACATTACTTTAAAGAGCAACAGTCATGGGCTATTTTCACTCTAAAGCAAGTGGGGATATAGGTTTCCACTATTCCGATCATCCCAAAAGCATAGTTCATAAAAGCAGACTAAAGAAAGTTAGCTTGGCACAGTAAATGCAGAAAGGGGATAAAACCATGGTGCATAAATCTGCCAGGGACACCCAGGAGGAATGAACTATTTAAGTTGAGGGGCAAAACTGCCTGAGAACAAATGGTATGAACTGGCCAAAAAGAGCTTAACTACTTGTGAGCAGGAGCATGATCAGTTTATGAAAAATTTAATGTTACACAAATGCCTGCAGGAGCAGAAGATGGACCCAGTGGTTCAGTCTTGCCTTTTCCTGCATTAGGATGTGTTGAGAGCAAGGACACAGCTCAGGGGATGGGGCTGAGATAGGCTTTACTAGTTTGGCAGAAGTGCACGACACCATGAGCGGCAGGGAAGGGATGATCCAGGCTATCAAAGGGTATGGAGCGAGCTAATTCTGCTTTCCAAATTAAGCCCCGACACTCTCCTCCTCCCTGCCCATAGACCTATCTTTGTACAGCAAGGTTAAACCCATCTAATAAATACGACCAGAGCTGTCAATTACAGAGAAATGCAGTGCTCATTACCTGCAACATAATTGCATAATCCTGGGACAGTCTCTCTACAGAAGCAGAAGATTGACACTTCTGTCTAGAGCACTGATTGTGCTCTTAAGCGTGACAGTCTGAGAGTTTTGGTGACAAACAATGCAATGTGCAGAGTTTGGTATGTTCCCTCCGTTCGCCCAGGCCCTGGCTCTCCAACCACCCATGCTACACCTGTGTTTGCTCACTCCTCCCGCCGCCTTACCAAGCAAGCCAACTTTTCCACTCTGAAGGGAAATCCAGGTACAGCTGACAGGATGGTTTGCTCCCGAGTCACTCTGAACAGGCAGTATGTGAATACAAAACGCATCCAGTTTGACTCCCTGCACTCTGGCCAACACTACCCTGCAAGTTTTTTGTGCCACCTTACAACCCCGAACGGTCTTGTGTCATGCCCTTTGTCACAAGACACACTTCTTCAGTAGTATGCTACAAAAAGCACAGCTATCCTTATTTTAGGAACTCTAAGCTAAAAAAAACCCACAGAAAATAATTATGATGTCTCTGGATCAGTAGGCACCATCTGGGAACCAGGAGAACTGCTGTGCCTTGCAGACCCAACCACTTTGCTCCAGGGACTGTTAACCCCCAGCAGTGGCTCAGACACCAAGGTCCTTCCCCTGTGCAAGCCAGAAAGACAATCCACAGCTAGTGAGGCTGGTGGGGTGCCCTGGGTCAGCAACAAGGAGGGATTCATCGGGAGCAGTGTTTGGGGCTGCTGATATGAATTGCCATTTGGCAAAGACACTCTTTTCACCCACTGCAGGGAAAAGAAGAGATTAGCCACAGAGTTCCTACAGTAGCCCTCATGAAGAGCTCCCAACAGTAGAAATACACTATGAATTAAATAGCTTGCCACTGTACTTCTCTTATGCTTTAGCAAACACTTGTACATTTATAGGAGTGTCTCACTCATTCTCATACCTAGTCCCATCAATAGGTGCACCATGTTTGTGTGTGTATATCTTAATGTCCTCGCTTTGTTGAAGATGCATGTAGCAGAACCACTTGGTTACAGAACATATCCAGCCTTGCCAGGCTAGGAAGGAAAACCTGTACCTTGAAACTCTCCAGATATAAGGGCTGGTTCCAAACCAGACCCTTCCACAAGACTGCTTACCCAAACACTGATAGTCTGCCGCCTCCAACTCAGGTTCCTTGTAGGAAGAGTTTTTCACCGGGAGCGTAATACCACAGTGCATTAAGTCGACACCTAATGTGGTTTATCCTTTGTTTACAGGTCACTGCAATCTTTGAGGATTTAGGGTAGTGTAAACAGGTAAGAAGAAAATGCTGATTGGGAGTTAACAACAACTAATATGAACATGAGTCATCTTACACAGCCCTATCTGCTGCATCTCACACATACTCTTCATTCATTTCTGATCAACTTTTATAAAGAAAATAAAAGAAACACTGAGAGAATGCAAAGCCATATAAACGTCCTACCATGCAGGGGGTTTTCTGAACACCACACTGGATTTTGAAAGCTGCTGCACTAATGTCTTCAAATCGAATCAGCTTGTTATAACTTGACAGGCTGGTCCTACTGCTTGACTGAGGGATGCGGGAAAGGGCATCTCTAAGTAGCTCCTCATTACGGCTCACTATCTTCATTTCCCAGGTCTTCACATCCCCGTTCAGGTAATCCTCCTCACCAAAGTCTTTCAGTCTCTCGGGGTTGATAGAGGGTGGCTTCTGCCCAATAAGGCCATTTCTTATCGGCCCATCCTTACAGCAGTGAAGATCACAAAGTGCTGGGGCATCTTGTTTCTTTATTTTATTGTCATCCCTAAAAACAAATAAAAGAAACTTGTTAGGAAAGTTTGGATGATTAAAGGCTTGACATCTAGCATTTAAAAAGGATCCACACCTCAGTTGCTCTTTGCAAGCCTCAAAGAGGCAGACTGAATTATTACTGTCATACTACCTTATCTTGTAGGTGAATTGAAAGCTACTGTAACCAGACAACTTTTTAGGAAAGCCACAGATAACCTGGTGTATGGACAAACTGGGAAAATGTCATACCCAAGAACATAAGAAAGATATAATCCATACTGTCTGCACAGCCAGACCTTCCTCAGTACTCAGTCTCCATCTGCAAAGATCCCAGTTCAGTGCTTCCAGAAATTTTGGAATAACTGGAATTGTATTTGCTGTATGCAATTCCATGTTTTTCAAAAAAGGCAAATAGCTGCTGCAGAGCATTCCCTAATACTATTAATAGCAGTAACAAATGCCATTATGTTGTACACAAGAGGTCTGCTTCTCTCCTCTTGCATACTTGCAGAGCATACTCTTGACAGTCGTCAACTGCCTCACGATGGGAAGAAAATTACTTTGATAAGGGGTAAAAATTATATCCTACTACAGAGCTAAAGGAGTAGGTCTTCTGATCTGTGAGTTAACACTTCATAGATAAAAACACCAGTAGATAAGAGGACACCGTGACGTCGCACAAACCTCCTTCCCCAAGAAACTTTGGAGAGACAACAATGCTACAAAAATTTGCCAGTTTTCCTACCTTCAACTACCTTACTCTATGGTCCACACTGTTCAGGAGTTCACAAGGGATAATATACTGTAGGGAAGCATTTTGCAGCCCTACTAACAAATAAATGCAAAACTTCTAGAAATTCTTGGAATTTGGAGAGTAATGTGGGGAAAAAGGAGCTTTAAGCAGAAGACCAGCGATTTAGAAAAGAGCTGATACCACTCCTGGTCTGTGGCTATGATAACACAGATAGTATAAGTGCCTCTACATGAAGGACTCAATATTAATCTATTTGGAAGAAAGGGTTTTCTAAAAAATATACATGTTAAATTATGTCAGAGATTTCAGCATCACCTCCAACAAAAAAATATTTACCATCTTCACAAAACAATTTGGATTTAAACTATGCAGTTATTCATCAGCAGGGCTGGCTAAAGCATATGTTGCCCTAGTTTTACAGCAGCAATCAACATTGTAATATGCACAGTAATAATTTCCAAAAATAATTCAAAAACATTTAGAAACAGCTTCTCTTTGAGCAATTGCCCCATTTTTGGCAGTGTCATCCATTTTCTTTGTGGTCCCGATAATCTGTGCCCGTAGCTCTGCTTCCTATTACACTTCCAATTGTTCCACTGAGGACTTCACATAACAATATGGGCAACATAAAAGGTTTTGTTATTTGAATCAAGTAATATACTTGTAGCATCAACCTGTATATCCTCACAGGAGACAAAAAAGGACTATTTTTCTAGCAAGGTCTTCTCTCTCCAAAATTAATGAGATCAACACTAATTTTCTGAGATAAATAAAGTATTTGCACATTTGTAACTTGTTTATGTTGAAACGTGTTATTTAAAATATGTTCCAAATACCCAAACAGCAGGAATTCTGCCTTCAAATTACACAGCTTATCAAATAGCTCTATTCCATACTTTTCTGCATTTCTGGTCCTTTGGGGTTAGAGGGTTGGAACACTTCATAAAGAGGTTAAGCTTGCAACGTTAGTTTTCATGCATATTACTTAGCTTAATGCAAAGATGAGAAACAGATCAGACTGTCTCCCTGTGAACTTGTTACAGCACAGCCCCTGGCATAAACAACAGCTATCATCATCTAAGAGTCCACATTGCCGTTAAGAGTTCATTCCCTACCTGCCCCCCTCAAAAACATTTTCCACAACACAGTAGCCCATAACCACTCCAAAAAGAGAAGAACATATACATCTTATCTCTAAATATACTATCTAAAATGTTTAGCAAGCATTAGCAATGAATGATATTTCTTACACTGGCAATGGGTTAAAAGGGTATATGTAGGGTCCAATACATAGGTAGATCAAAAATTTGTGATTTTTCTAGGTAAAATTTTTTTTACTGATTGGCATTTGAGATAGGAGACAAATTCACACTTTTTCCTTACATCTGTTGCAATCAACTACAAAAAGTCCTTAAAAAACCCCAGCCAAAGATGAGAACAAAAAGTCCATTGATGAACCAGGATTCTGCTAGAAAGTACAAACTACAGAGTAATGCCTCACCACACTCATGCCTTCAAATATTTTTATCTGCAAATAGAAAGACCAAAATGGGAAACTGATTTTGGCCCTACTCTTGGATGTTCTGGTTTTGGCAGAACAAAGGGAGGAAGTAAATCAGATTCTCAGTCCTTGAGCTGCAGCACTGCTCTCATGAACAATGAATATCTGCTCAGGACCCTGATGGAGACACCACCTTATGAGTGTTGGAAAAAAAGAACAAAAGTCAAACAGCAATAAAATATGTGTAGGCTTTTGAAGCTTGAGATAGGTTTAAAGCACATCTGAAACATTACCATCTCAGCATTTAATACAGAAACTATCATCCATTTGCATCTGAAAGGCCGGCAGCCTCATTACCAAAGGAATATCATCATGCTATTGTATATGTCTGTGCTGTATACATTTATTTCAGATGAAGTTTTATGCTCCTTCTAAGTACATATTTTTCATTTACATTGGCGAATGACATTTTTCACTATTGAACCGGACTGGGTGTGCCACAGACCCACTGAGAGCTCTCAAACTCCCAAGGTAAACAGTGGGCCGAGGTTTGATAATCCATCATGAACAGGCAACTAACAACCCTGTTTGGTCAGATGCATTTCTTTACTCGAACACAGTTCGTATGCTTGGCGTAGATCACCTCAGTATGAATTTCTTCTGCAGAAAAGGTCAAAGCAGGCAGGGAAGCATGCAAGTGCTCACAGAAGGACAGCACGTGACTTCTCATGCACAGTAACAAAATATGGCGCCCATTCTAGTGATCATGCCCACCAGATGAAAATCTGAGCCAATATAAACACAAACCCCAGCATTATAAAACATTGCTCCTTTCAAATGGACTGCTTTTCCTTTTTTGGAGTTTGACTAGGAAAGTTTTCATTTAAAAGTCTGTTTATTTGCAGCCATAAAACAAATATCCAGCTGGCAAGCTTTGTTACGTGGTTATAAATGACAACATTTTACCTTTAAAGTGATTAGTAAAAGCAAACATGAAAATATAGCTTAAAAACCTACTTTTTCAAGAACAGCTGCTCAGCATAACTGCAAAAAACAAAAGAAAAGATCTGTATGCAGACATTCCATAAATAATTAAGGAACTGGAAAAAACATAATTTGTTTAAGCAGATAGCTTTACATGGTTTAACGTCTCAAAGCCAGTGCAAAGACAGTGTGTGCCAAAATGTACTCTTGGAATGATAAAAAGGCAACAACTTGGAATGAATAACTTTTCTGTTTCCAACTTGTTTTTTTGAATATACTGATAATTTTCATCAAGTTAAATAGCACTGGGGAAAACAAGTTTGGAAAAAAGGTAATATTAATAAACTAAGAAATTAATAAAAACAACAAAAATAATTTTCAGAAGATAAAATGCAGTTGTGGCAGGGGGAAGTCCTATACCTAAAGATCACAACAGTTGCCTTCATCACAAGGAGAAAGAAATACCCACACAGTTATCCTGCAGTGATGGGATGATTACACACCCTCATCAGATGAAGCACATGCAGATCGCCTTCCTCAGGATCCATGAAACAGACTAAACAGATTAAACTGATATACTGGATCTTTTCAGCTTCTAAAACTGAAGGAGCAAAAAAATCTAAAAAGTCACAGATGTCAAGGAAATAGCAAACTGGGAAGGATTAGCTGCTATTTCTCCCAGTGTAAATGGTAGGGGGAGGTCATATGAAAGTATCAGACAGGAAATTTAAAAGTTCTCTTCTTACAGAAAATAATTAGCTCACAGAACTCATTGCCACAGGATGTTATGAAGCACAATGGTATAAAACGGGTTCCTAAAAAAATTGTGCAACCATATGGAAGTAGGTCTAATGGCGACCAATAAACACATCATTCAAGAAGCAATCTGTGATTCGGGAAGACCCTAAACACTTACTTGCACACTCCACGAAAGCATATCGGAAAAAGCATCTTAGGTGGCTTTTGTTTTTCTCCAAGCTCCTGTTACTGGCCACTGCTACAGAAAAGACACAGAGGTAGACTGCTCTTCGGTCTGACCCAGTGTTGCCATTTTGATCTGCAGACGTACCCAATACCAGCATTTGGCTCATTTGGCAGCTTTTCTTTTTTTTACAAAATGAGTCACATCAACACGTTTTGAGACACAAATGAAGTTGGAATTATGGACATACATTCCCATGTTACTGTGCTGCTTCACAGACAGAAATTCAAGTGTCACAAAAGGAAACAAAAAAATTTTAGTACAAGACTGAAAGCTCAGCATTTCTTTGTCGTTTCTACAGCAGTTTTTATCATGTGCATTCACAATGATACACACTTACCATGAAGGGGGACTGACAGTATGGTACAAGTTCTGTTGGGTATTTTAGCATCCTTATAGGTCTTTGCCATGACAAGAATTTCAAACTCCAGTGCTTAACTTGGACTGATCGGTGGCATAGTGCAAACTGGCAAAGTGTTAAGTTTGAATAACATTTCAAACCATCCCAGTGAATTGGGGCTAGCCTGTAATTAACTCATCAGCACACATACACACATATGCACATGTTGTCTACATATGGATTTTTTATTTCATTCTTTTTTGATGTTTTGAGGGTAGGGGAGTCAAGCTCCTATCTATATGCTGCCATCTTCTTCAGGCTCCCTGAATACCTTCCTCAAGCACACTGAGCAACAGATATTGGTAAGATAGAATTTTAGACATACTTACCTGCTTTCTGGATAAATGGGCTCAGCTCCTATGCCTGCAAGTTCTGAATACTTATTCCAGCAAAAAGTGACCCCTTTAAAGTCACTTCTGCCTCATTCCTCAAAGTTTTGAGCAGAGATGGGTCATGTCCTGTGGGGTGAGGCAGGGGGAGCAGCCTGCTGCAGGTAGCGGTCTGCTCAGTTTATGGCTGAGATGGGACTAGGGCTGGGATCTCCTCTTAAAGGACTGAAAAAAAGGTAATCCCAGGATATCATAGAGAGGCCCCTTTCCCTCATCCAAATCCCTCTTTTACCCAGAACCTCCCCAGCTCCATTAATCCTTCTTATTCCACGTCCCCAGTCCCGTCTCCTCTGACCCTTCCGGATGTCTGAGCCTCTCACACCCCTCTGATACCTTCCCCGTTTGTTTCAATCCTCTTTCCCAATAGCGGCTAAACTCTTCTACTTTTTTTATCCCCCTCCCAAAACACATCCAAATGCTACAATAGCAGGAATTCTTAAAGGCATCTTAGCAGCTTGTGGAAGCGGGTCTTTATGAAAGAGAAATGATAGAAAAATTGAGGCTTGCTGAGATACAAATGGCAAGAAGCATCATAACAGATGTCACCTTCACTGCTAGTAATTCTAGGTTACTGCACTGTAGAGTGTCTGTGTCTCCTCTGCAGGACTACAGGGTGACAAGGAAACTCCCCCAGGCATGGGGAAGGAACACGCTAGATCTCTCTTTGACAGTACAGTTAAAACAGATCAAAGACAATACAGCACTCCAACATTACTTTCTTGAATTATCATTATTTTGTATAACACTAGTACTTAGAAACACCCATATGAGACCATAACACTCCAACTAGTGGCAATTACAGGATGGAAATTTAAAATCCATCTCTGACATTTGGATACCCAACTGTACGCAAAGTGATTGTTCCTAAATCACACAGGAATCACCAACATCTTCCCCTAAACAGAAAGGCAAATTCAGTAAATATTAGCTCAACTTTATTGACAGAAACTGGGGCACAGATAGATGGAGAGACTTGCCTAAGACTGCTGCAGGAAGTTCGTAGAAGGGCTACTTATCAGAGTGTCTTAAAGACTAAGAGATCAGGGCTTAGTTACTAGCCTGTGTGACACAAATGTTAGGGCATGTATGCACCGTGACCATCCAGCATAGACAGGTACATAATATCCAAGCCTTGAGATTGAGCAGGCATTTATAACTACTCACTGTGTAGAGGTCTGACAAAACCATGTGATGTTACGCCAGCAACAAATGCAAAGAAAGCTCGGGCTCCTGCAGGAACAACCAAGCTGCATTATAATTTCTGATAAAACATCTCCTTACTTTCAGTAAGTCAGATTTACCAGAGCCTGAGCCTAGTACTATATCTGCCTTCATCTGTGGTCATAATCCACTGAAAGTACACACTATTGAAATGTCATTGCTTACTGCTGGCAATGGCAACAGGGTCTCAGCTACTAAACAGATAACATGAGAAGAAGTCATCTGAAAGCAGGAACTAGAAGGTCACCACTCTTGGCTACCTCTGCTTCAACACCTTCCATGTGTCCCTCAAACAGGCCCATCCCTCTAAGGAGTTCTTACAGCACATTCACAGATGTGAATGTCAAATGATCACTATCAAACACTGCACACAGTTTGGCAGTTAAGCCTCTTCAAGCAGTTAAACTTTTATCCTCTTTAAATGTATTCTGAATTTAGAGGTTCTCTGGCGATTAACACATCTCCTTAATTCACTTGTAATAAAGAACAAATAGCATAACCCAAGCTAGAGGAAAGAGTGGTCCTGTGGTGAAAGGACTGGTTTAAGATTCTCAGTTAGCTGCAGAACATGTCACATCACATGTGACTTTGGGCAAGCCATTTTTTCAATGCAGAACTGGGATCTTGTCTTCTCATTTGGCATTTCATGTGGGTTTATTAACAATGTTGAGCCCACTGAAACAATTTATGTTTTAAACATTACCAACATCTGCAACTATTGGCAGGATGCAGGAAATGAGAATTGCCCCTTGATTATACCACATCTGGCAACACCAGGTTGTGATCTTCCTACCAGTATCCAGATAATTAAACGGGGGAGAAAACAACCATGGAAAAGGTTAAGAGCAAGGTTGTGCAAACACACCCTTATGGGTGCACAACCCCCAGCTGGTGCTACACAAAGACACTAGACTTCTCCTAAATTCCATCTGCACCATCCAAGCCTGAAAACAGGAATACCAGACCATAAGCACCATAGCAAAGACAACCGCAGAACACCTGCAATAACAGGATCTGATACAGGCTATCCCAAGATAAATTTTCAAATTTTCAGCAGTCCATCAGCCTGTCTAGGGTTTTGTTGACTGCTGCACTCTTGAAGAAATAAAAAAGCTGAACTCCACGGGCTTGAAGTATTCAAATCCCCACTGCTTCTAGTGGATGACTCCAAGAGCAACTCATACATACAGAACTCTGGAAGATATTGGAAAATTAAAAACAATTTCTTTTTTTTTTTTTTTTTTTTTGTTTAAAAAGTAAGGAAAAGAAAAAGAAAGCATTACCTATACAGCACAGCGACTAAATAAACAACGAGGTGAAGCAAAACTCCAACTACGACACCATAAGGAGGCAGGAGGGGTCCAGGGGTTGTCATGTCCGTGGGCCTGGCCCTGGGTGGACCCCGAGGGCTGACCATGACCCCTGAGGGGGGAGAAAGGAGCGCTCTAGCTCTAAGTCAGACAGCAATATTCTCCAACCTTTGCCAGAAAGGATCGTAGTCTTCATCTTCCCTGGAGCTGTCCCTGGGACTTCTGTTTTTTAACACCCTGGAGTAGAGAAACTGTGCTGCAAAATTCATTGTAATTCCTGGTGCGAAGCAAAACTGGGAGACTGCGGGCAGGGGACACACTTGCCTGTGAGAAGTGCCAGCCCTGCAATGCCTGGGTAGGAAATAACGGGCGACGTGCTGTAAGCAGCTCTCCAGCACTAGCTGGGAGAGAGAAGTGCCTTTCAGAGAGATGGCTGCTGCTATTTAAAGAGATTATTTCAGAGGCCAACCTGTCCTTGTCAATTTGAGTCAGGGCCTGGATTATGCTTGGGTGACGCTCTGTTAGCAGGACACTTGAAGCTTTAGTTACTTACTGCTTAGCTGTGGAGCATGATCTAGACTGGCTGTAGAGCCCGTGATTTAACGGCATGCACTTGGGTAGGCAGAGGTAGCAAGCAAGAAAGGGATGGCTTTTTTTTTTGTGGTGGTGGAGTCACCTGCAGGGATCCTTTAAGGCAGCGCCAAGGGACATGGGTCTTCGTGACTGACACACAGAGGAGACTAATCACTTCTTTCGGGTCTTCTCTTGGCACAAGCCTTTGTGGCAGAAAGAGAGAGATATCCAGACCATACAGATAGAAAAGAACACGTAGGGAAAAGACTGCAGCAACAGATATAAAAAACCCCCATCTAAATCTGTTCTTCATTGGCCTGAGAGAGCATTAGCAAAGGCAGTGCCACATTTCCAGATGCAGGATGGCTGTGCACTGGGGATGGGAGCAGGAGATCCTTCTGTGGTTCCTTTCCCTGGAACACAGCCCTGATGTAGCCCAGGCTCCAGGCTGCTTGGGGACTGACCAGGTGTCCCTTTCCAGGTACCAGTGGTCCCTCAGTACCCTCTGCTTTCTGCTGATAACATACAAAATCTTAACCTCCAAGACAGAGAACAGGCACATCATAAAATCTAACCCAAGCTGTGACCTAACCCTCCCCGCAGAGTACCGTGAGAAATATTACCATCTGCTTTACACAGGAGAGTCAGAATAAATGGTCAAATAGTCTTCTGGGATCTTTAGGAAACTCTGAGCTGCGCTGGTGGAGCCTTCCCTTGGCAGACAGGTCCATGCTCCAGATTCACCACTTTTTCCTGTCTCTCCCACCCAAACCCCCTTTATCCTTCCCTTTCCAGGCAGTAGATGTGCAGGTTGTGGAGGGGGCACGTGCTACACCTGGCCACAACCCAGCAGCATGCTGCTGCCAGAAGCGAAGAGACAAAAAGGCAGGCAGCTGCTGCCAGCACTTGCAGCTCTAAGCCAGAGTGAAGTTCAGGTCAACTTCATGAGTGCATTGAAGCACAGACAGAAGGCAGGTGGAATTATTACTTTGCTCGTAACATATCTGAAGTACAAAGGTGGGCATGAAAGGGAACTTAAAAGTAGTGAAAATCACAATACCTAGCTTTCAAGTGTCTGGGAGTCCAGACCAATGCACTCAAATCTTGACATGAATTCAGCTCCCCACAAAATAAGGCCCTGATCTGTAATCGGCACTTGTAGACCGTGAGAAACCAGTAAAAGGATTTTTGGGACCATTTGGCCAAGCAGTTGGAAACAAATTCACTACACCGTTTCAGGATAGAAGTACACGAAGCATTGAATTGCTGTCCTTCTAAAACACTCCCAAACAAGCAGCCCACTAGGGAAAAAGGATATTTGGAAGTTTCTGCTGTAGATTTAGGCTCACATCAAACCTTCATTCAAAGCCCTTACCTAAGCGTGTGCTGGAAACGCTGACTGTGCAGTGTCTTAGAAGGTACTGCATCACTGTTGATTGCTGTAAGTTAACTATGACCATTTTCTGAGCTGCTTATTTCCTTATTAAGAGATAAACAGTTAAACACACACTATTATTAGATGCATCTTCCTTTCATTCTTGCCTGTCAAACTTCATTGTCCATACCAGCTTCTCATGCTTTGTCAGCCACTTCATGTACCCACCTTCACTATCTGGGCACACAGAGAGGATGGCCATACAGCAGTCCTGCTTTCTCTTTCTAAAGCAATTGGATTTTGTCACCTTTCACAGGCACTGGTTTTTCAGTATCTGTGTGTCTTTGACTAAGACATGTCTCTCTGTTGTTACTTGAATCCTTTAAATAACTCTGCCCCCTTCAGCTAGGAAGTTAATCTGGTCTCCTACTTCTTCCTAATATCCTTCTCCAGGAAATTCCTATTTATTTTCTTTGTCTTTACTAAAGCGATTATTAGTAGGAGTTGGCAGATTTGCTGTTGCTGTCCAAGAACCAGAAGTCTCCCACAGAAAGCAATACCCCTGTAAATGACATTTTTTAGGGGCAGTCTCACATCAAAATACTTATGCTGGGGATGAACTTAAGTAAATATTTTATGCTTTTTGATTCAAGGTTTAATATGCTTGAACTAGATTAACCCATAGTTTAACAGCTATTACAAAAACAATATGATGGAGCTTATAGCTCCTTCCTGATTTCACTGCCTTTTCAGACATTTTTTTCCAAGCAAAGCCCTGCAACTGCTAGAGGAGCTTTACAACCGACACGGTGGATGCAAACAGCGAAAGTCACAGCAGCAGGGTGTCGCACAGCCTCCTTCCCACTGCCACTGAGAGCATCTACTCAGGTGTGGGGAGGGAATCCAACCCCTGTTACTTATGGTGCGGTCTACTTCATTAACATCAAAAAGCACACTGGTCACGGTAAACCATTTGAACTAATTATGCATTTGAACTAGTTGGCTATAAAGGCCACATCCTATTATTAATACCATCTGCTGTCGATTCCTTTTTCAGACTGTGTGCCTCTGACTCTACTGTCTGCAAGGGGTTGTTGTCTGCTGCACTTGAAATTCCCAGGATGCCCTCATTTCTCTCTGGTTTTGCACTTAATCAGCAAAAAACTTCTCTAGCTTATTGCCTTTTAATAACTGATCCTGCAAACCTTCCATATATAATCTCACTCTTGGCTCTCAGCTTTGAAAAGCCAAATACATCTTAGCTAACAGATTGAAATACGTTACTTTCATTACATTTATTCCTCTTGAATAGGATCAAGCCAATCACTACCAGCAGACCAAAACATGTGGAGAATGAACAAGTTACCTCAGTACCTAGGGCTCGGTCCAGTAACTCCTCGAAGATTTAAAAATACAGACCATAAGACTAACCGAAGAACTAACACATGAACAACAAAGTAGCTGTCCTGGGATAGGATAGGGTTGACTTTTCTGTGCCTTTTGCATTGATTTGATCTGAGCTATAGCCTGTCTGGAGACCCGTTACCTAACTTCCAAAAAAGAAAAACTCTTCAAATAACCATTTCCCTATTTCTCTTAAACCATGACCTTAAACCTGGTATAATTTAACATAGCCATTTCCAAACCTGTTCACAGTGCTTCAACAAACACCACAGCTACCACAGGCACGAAGAACTACCTTTCACCTTTGACTTGGTCCTTTTACACGGCGGGGGAGGCAGGAATAGGTAAGATTACATAATTACATTGCTGGTGTGGTCAAGTGAAACCCACCACAATTGCCATGAAACTGTCAAGGATGATGCTGTTACAGGTCTTCCCCAGGTCACATTTCTTTTCAAATCTAGAGTTGCTTACCTCCTCCCAGCTGCTCTCTGGTGGGTCCTAAGGGAAGAAAGCCAGTGCCTCAGTGCTTTCTGAAGGTTTCGTTTACATCTTCCATACTGCCACCACTCACGCTTTTTGTGTTTGTGGAAGGAAATCATCATTCATATCTGCACAGCTTTAGGCAAACCTAACTGAGACCCCAGTAAAACCAGCCTCCATCAGGGGCACTGCGTACATCTGAAAAGTGTTTTTATCCACATCATCACACAATATTATTAGCTTGTACCTAGATAATTTTAAGTCCAAAGGAAAAAAAAAAAAACAACAAACACTTTAATCAAGGCACAGAATTGAAATTCAGTGTTCATGTGCTAGTGTGCAAGGACTAGGATCCTTAATCAAGGATTAGGACTGGAAAGAAGTGGAAAATCCAAATCTCAGAATAACAGTTTTACACTCATCAGGTTGCATATGACTGCCTGCCTTCCTCCCTCAGTCCCTGGCACAAAAGCCATTAAAAGATAGCATAATGTGGAAAGCAACAGCTGCTTCTTTTCCTAGAAAACCTTCTAAACAAGGTTACGCTGCTTTTCCCCCAAACTGAAAAATAAAATAGGACGATTTTACCGGGAAAATGGAAAACAGTGCTTCATTCTCTTGTAACCAGAGAGAACTCGGTTTGGACAGCACTGGGAAAAATAGCTTTTACCATTGTAAATAAAGACTTCACTGAATTACAGGACTTGAAAGATGGTTTTGAAGGGTTAGCCAAGTTTTTCCCCCACACTAAATAAAGTTAATAACATTTCCAACCTCAGTGAGAACAGCATGGGTGGGAAGCAATACTCTATCCAAAGTGGAGAATTCTTTGCAGAATTTGATCAGTTGCAGAAGGAAAGAGGGTGGAGACAGCCTGCAGTTAAGCCAAGAAAAACAATAGAAGTTGTTCAGAGAGTAGCAACACAGAAAACCAAAATGATAATTTAGGATTCTGCAACGTATCGATGCAAATGTGGTGGTAAACCACTATAATAATCAGTATGGATAAATAAATATAGACAATTCAAAAAGAATCACCATTAAAAAAAAAAAGAAGGAACAGACACCAAAAGCCTTCACATTTCCTTCTAATTTAGCATACTAATTTAACTTCCATCTCAGTTTCTGCATAAATCAATATTTATAGCGCAGACCAGAGTTTCAGCCCCCAGTCTTTCTGTTTATCAGATAGCATGTGACCCATGGTAGTGAAATGTCATGTTCCCATTTGTTATCTTTAGGGAGCTGAGAAAAGACTGATAAGGTAGATTGCAATCAGTGGAAACAGATCTAGCTTCCTCAAGCTATATTTTGTAGTGGCCGAGAGAAAGGAGAGGCATCGATTCAAAGAACGTATTTGCTGGCACAAGAGGCTAGCAGGAAGCCTGGTGTGCTTTGTGTGGAGTTACTATGTGGGAGAGAGTGTATCTGCTTATCAGGTAAACATTATGCAGGATGAGATTATTTCTCAAGACAAAGAGCAAAACTTTACGTTAGAGGTTCAGAAATTATCTCCCCAAAACAGTATTTACATCCATAAGAGGCCTAATTCTAAGGTGCTGAACCAATACATTTCCACAGCTGAACACAAACTGGGAACTCCAGCACAAAGCTTGTGCTTCGTTGTTACAAAAAAAAAGCACACTGTCTACTATTGAGACTAAATAACTGATAAGAACCAGCAAAACATTTTGCATTGCTATTTGGGATATGTAGCTCTGTGACATCCTGCTTATCTCAATTTCTAGTTGTAGGATAACTTTTTTAATACATGCAGAGGCAGTAAATTACCACTGCAGATGCATGAAAGTATCCAATATTTGAATCCATCTCACAAAATAACATTAATTAGCAAAGACTGTATCTAGGTATCTTTGGGTAACATGAGATACCTTATGTTATCACTGACTCCAGGCTTTTTGTCCCTCTGGGCCTAAAGCATTGGTCATGCAGTTGTGTTCACATTAGAAGAAAAGTACACCGGCTGAAGCCCATACAGCAAATGCCTGAAAATATGTACTAGTTTGTCTGCACAGAGCACAGCAGCTGTGATGGGTAACTTCACCTTCCACTATTTCAGATGGCATTAGAACATCACAGCAGCACCATATAATTTCAAATTACTACTATAATCATTAACTTCATTTTCACTAGCAAAGATCACCAAGCATTCAAATGGCAAGTGAATGAGAGATGAGACACAATTAGCTTTTTTTTTTTTAACAGACTTACTCTCAAAGGGATTCTGATTTGCCACAGTCTGTAGATAACTACTACACGATGCTTTCAGAGGCTTAAAAAGTCCTCGAAGATGTTTGACACATCACTGCTTAGATACCCAACAGCAGTGAAGAACGTATGATGGTTTCTGCTGAATGTACACAAGTGCTTCACTGGGGTACCATACTCCAGCTCCTCTCAGCATCGGCACTTATGTGAACTCCTCTGCTTCCCCGCCAGCCTAAGCACGCTCAAGGTCAAGTACATAACAGTCCAGGGGCTGTTAATTTGGCCCAGACTCTCATTGATCTAAATCCTCTTCCCTCCCCTCCTGCTGCGTCTAATTAAAACACTGAGCTCTCGGTGGCGGTTCACGCTGTGCTGGAGATCAGCTCACCCGGGCTGTACCCAGCCCAGCCCTCAGCCTTGTCAAGTGCCATTGTGGGAAGAGCAAAACGAAGGAGCCGCCTGAGCCGAAGACGGGGTGGGAGACGGAGCGGCTCCTGGGATAACCTGGTGGCCATGCAGGCAGAAATAGATCACCTCGCCAGCCACCCGTGAGGCAGCTCCCTCGCTGCCAGGTGATGGTCACCCGTGTTGGCCAGCCTGCTGCCTGCACTCCTTCCCCTGCCCTTCTGCTGGGCTACTCCTGACCGCCTCGCCCCGTCTCTGCCCGGGCCTGCGCTCTCCTTCCGCTGACTCCATCAAGTCCCTCCTAGTGGCTGTTTCCTGCTCCTAGTATCTAACACCAGCAGAACACCTTCTGCAGCCTGTACTGGTGTAATTGCTTCTTCTAAATTCAATCCACAGGCTCGTTTCCTATCAGCTTCTCCTAATTCACTTTCCTAATGATAGATGAAAGAAAAGAGATTACCTCAGAATTATTTATAGCATCCTTACGATTCACATGACTTCTCTATCCTCACTTCTGATGCTTCTTATTCCTTGAACACATGCAATGAGCTCTCCGTTCCCCTTCCATGTTTTTTTTATCCGCTAATCTTCTGTTTCCTCTTTTCTCAATGTTAATTAGAAGAGACCTTACATAGTCACTGCTGTGAAACAGAAAATTATCGCTTCATTAGTGTGTAGATGGCAAAAAGTAGTATACAAGGAGGAAAAAAACAGAAAGCACTTACAGAAATAAAAATACAAAATTAAATAGATGCATACCTGAATTAAGAAATAATATTTATGTTATTCTTACAATGAGTTCCAGCGGTGGGTCTAAATTAAAGAACAGTTGGGACAGATAACTTAAAGCATTTTACTACATCTGGACAGAGTATTGTAACAGATATTTTAATATACTTAGAGCCAAGTGGTCTCTTAAAACAAGGTAGGATGTCCTAAAATCTGGCATTAGAAACAGCATCCATGCTATCCTGATTTCCTGCAAGGACTTCGTTTCAGGTGATAATTCTGGCTCTTATTTGGTTCATCCTTAGCCCTAACTAGAATATCCATGCAGATGTAGCAAACTAATAGCAGGTGTAACCACCATCAGCCTCCCGCCTAAACACATATGGAACTGATCACACTTCAAGGATCTCATTAGAAAAAAATTCAAAGTAAGGGGTGGAGGACAAGAATCCAGAGTCCACATCTGTTTTCTTAACAATTTGAATTACTGCCCTGCCTCCAGAGCTTGTGGGGCATGCTAATCTTGTTAATCTATTAATTTGTTCATACTCTCACAAGGTTTTTTTATGCCTTGGATCAACTTTTAATAGACATTTTTTCATGGGCACTTCTCTTCCCATTCACGATTACACAATTTCTCTATGGTAACTACCACAAATTCTCCTATTAAATTGTGGCATTATGAAAGTATTTAAGTTGTCTTCAATGCAGTTTTGCATCTAGAATTAAAGAGGTGAGAAGCCAGTACCATACGGTAATAGCTAGCTGTACTGTTGGGGAATCTTGTTGGACAGGATCCATCAAGCCATTAACTATGCAGACAGCAGGATGAAAAAATTCATACACATTCCTGTTTAGTCTCTGCCTAGAAGCATGTGTCAGAAGCATGCTTGAAGAAAAGTTGCAGCTAAAGACATGAGGGATCTCTAATAACAAAGGAACTACTACCATCCTGCTACTGTATTATATTTCCTCTGACACATATTTTAAAAGGAGTCTTTACCTGGGATTTTTACTACATTGGCTGTAAAATAATACATGTACTGTAAATTTTCAGAGGAATGGCAGTGGAGTGATTAGCTTGGCTTCTCTCTCTGGCAAGTCATTCTTTCGCTTGCATCTGTCCATTACCTTGTGGTAATTAAGAGGAAAGGAGAATAGGCTGACTTGTAATTGAAAATTGGATTTATTTCCAGCTGTTTCTGTGTTTCATTAGATATCTCCACTCCACACGTCCGTCATATGGTAAATATTACCTATACTCAAAGGCTTCATATACGTGGCTGATGCATTGCCTAAAGGAGAAAGGTACACAGATGTGAAGTAACACAGACCTCTGCTTTACTGCTGTTTGTCATGACGTGTTCAGCAAGGTGCTATTCAACAGATGAGTAGCTTCTCAGATAATAGCTTGCTCCTTCACAGAATGAAAATGTTGGTCCAGTTTCAAGTAATTATCTCATCTAATTGGTGTGGTTGATCTGCTAAAGACACTTGCTGAGTAATTCTAATTTGGGAATAATCAAGTACTTCCCCTGTGAGGATTATTTTCTAGGATATTATCTGCCATGGACTCACAGATCTATTTCACATTTTTATGTGACTCAAATGGGTGGACATAAAGTTACAACAGCAAAGGGACACAGCCTTCTGTAATAGAAATTTAGCACATATTCTCAGGTCACCATGTGTGCAATACAAGACTGGGAGTCAAGAGTCTATTTCTGAGTCACTAATTTAGCTGGGAATACAGTTAATCCAGCTTTGTTAGGACAAAGTTTTCCATTCTCTAAAACAGGCAGGCATACCTCATACCGTATCTCATAGGGGTTTCTGAGACATGGCCAGGCTTCATAAACACCATGAAATCTGTCAAATGAAAGGATCTAACAGCTGGCTAAAAATGCAAACAAACAACATAATTCAGTAATATTCCATGTGACCCACCTTTTCCTTCAGTTTTTTGATTCAGGTTCCTCGCAGATGATTGCTCAGGAAGCTGAAGGCACAGATGCGAAACAGCCTGAAGCCATCAGATACTTACCTAATGCTGGCAGTCGGAATCCAGCTTAGTGCGTTGGCACCAAGATGACACAAGAGAGTAAATTCCTGTAGCTGACTCACTGTTGGCTTTAGGTGTAGTACAAAATGTATTGTTTTGAAGAAGGCTGTATCAGAGTTGTTTGATCCATGACACATGTGTTTGTTACCTTCTCCAGGGAGGGTACAATTAGAGACAGAGCTGATCTTGACAGTACCTCATACGATCAACCATGTGATATACCTTTTTTCACGGTGTCAAAGATCATGCCTTTACGGCAATAGCAGGGGAACTTCACACTTTTTGATGTCCCTTGCAAATCAAGATAATAAACACTAATACAAGTTGATATATAACACACTGGTGAGGGGATTGCACTGGTGCAGAACCTGAAGGTATTTACACATTGAAGGCTGTAGCCCACAAGACCCCTAACACCAACTGAGGCTGTCCCATGAACAACAGAGACCTGTAGTCTCAGTGGAGACTGTCAAGGATGTGGTCCTAACAGTCACTACTACCAAAAGCTTTAAATGGCAATGCCTACTTCATTCTGGTGAAATTACCACTGAAAGAGGCCTTTCATCTGTTCACCAAACAGAGGTACTGTTTGCAGAGCAAGCTTCTGCTTCCCTTAGAAGCAGTCCCCCAGCTGCTCTGTGGAAATCAACCTCTCCAGGTAACAAAATTCTGCTTCCACATCTATCCAACTACTGCTTCAACCCAGCAGCCAGAAACTGAGTAAATTAAGAGAATGAAAATAACTGATTTCTTCTAAAAGGATCAAGAACCAAGCCTCATTTTACATAAGGTGGTAAACAGCCTCCAAGTAGCAAGAACTTCTGGTCATGAGCAGCTAGCAGACATTAAGCTTGTGACGGGACCCCAAGGGATCTCCACCGTCCTGAATGGACAGAAATCCTCTCCCAGGGGGAGGTAGGCAGGACACACGAACTTTGCAATGATTTCATCATCCACCAGTGTTAAATCCAGGATAGCAATTGATCTCTTTCATTTCTTTCTCTTCAGTGTAAGGTACTTTCCTCTCCCTACAAGGATGGGGTTTCTACCATATTTTTGTTCCCTGAAGAAATCTCCACTTAATTTTGTCTCTGTCTCACTTGAAGTCCCAAGGGACTGCAGTACAGCGCACTATGATTTTTGCCAAGTATATGCTCAGCTATATCCTCTGCCAGCCCATGCTGGAGGATTTCGTTCCCAAGAACAATATGATCTTTTTCACATGGCACACATGTTCTCTACTGACACATGCCCTTTGTTTATTCTGTTCTTTCTCCCTATGCACTCAGTGGGATCACTGTGCACTTATTTATTGCTTTTGCCAAGCATCTGGCTAGTCCAAGCAAGAGATACAGAAAGACTGTACAAAAAAACCCACTCCCAAAATAGACTTAATCCTTATGTTTGCTCTCCCTTTCACCAGACTGCCTGCTGGCAAAAATTCACATGCCTGTTCACTGGTATGCTTTTTTTGGCTGCTGGTGTCTTGGGAATATCTCAACAGCTGGATTTTGTGCAAACCTATATTCATATGATCTCATTATATTCTCATATCTGGACATTTTCAAGATGAATGTGCTGAAGAATGCTTTTTCTGATGGTAATCAGTTACTAACTTTTCAGAAGACAAATAGGTTTGTATCATATTCTTTCTGCTGCTCTCAAATATTCTGTCTTGCACTGAAAAATTTACTTTGCAGTTTAATGATTTCTGTCACACACCCTGGATTTTTTGTACTTCATGTTGCTAGTTAAGTCTTCATCTGTAGCTTCATTCTGAGTATTTATAAATAACAAAAGCCATCTTTGGTAATTAACCAAGATCATCAAAATTCTCCAGACAGGTAGTCCTACTGAAATCCAGAATCCCACCTGGCAGAAGTATTCTTTCTGTCCGCATTTTCCTGCAGTGGGAAAAGGTTCTCTCTCATTACAGAAACAACCCCTGGACTGTGATACTAGAGACAGCCCTCACTATTTTGTTTAGTTCTCCATGACTATCGGACCAGCCACCTCGCTATGGGCAAACATAACACAGTATGTAAAAATAAGCAGCAAGTGCCTTGGAGGGACTGAACAGTTCCAGGAGCCTGAGAGCAATTCAGGAGGAACCTTGAGGAAATGTGCTGTAAAGGGGGTGAGTGACCTCAGCAGAGATGGTCTGGAATGGATATTGCGTTATTTTTTATAGTGTGTTGAAGGGAAAACTGATTCAATGAACGTTCATTGCTTTTTAAAGGTGTTGTATAGAGGACGGCAGAGAGCATGCAGAAAAGCATCCACAAACAGGCTCCCTTTACCACACAGAGAATGCATCAGGTGATTATGCTTGAGAAAGGACAAAGGTAAAGGACAAACACATTCAGAAAACAGCAGCCAACTATTCAAAAATATTCTTCTTCTGCCCCTCAGTCTCCTCTTGCCAAAGCACAGACAACATGCAGATAATCTCTCACTTTGAAAATCGTAGCCTGCCACGTCAGCATCTCATATTCAAACACAAAATAAACCAGAGTGGACTCACGGCTACCTGTCGCAATTGCTCTCGAAAGATCTGTTTATAACAAAATTAAAATTTATGTAATTTTTCAGCAGGAATGATCAGACTTATTCTGAAAACAAGAATTTGTAAAAGTTGCAGTATTGCTACATAGTGATTTAAACCTAAACACCCAGAAAAACGTTGCCGCTCCAATTTAATTTTTATTTCATAAAAATGTTAGCTTACTAGCACCAGCCCTGAGGGCTCAATAGGCACCGAGGTTGTTCTGTGCCCTGTTTTGCTCAGTGCCTCAACTAAGTTACCAGCTAAATTCCAGTCGCAGAATCTTTATTACTGAGGCTATTTTGCCTTGTAATTGAGTTTACAATCTAACTTGATTTGGAAGTCACTGAGGATGACTATACTTTGAACTCTACGATAGCATCTCGACAGGCTCACTTTCAGATATCTTAATCAAGTAACTTGATTTTCTGACTGCTAGAGAGGTGGTAAAGACTAAGGAAATCTGTTCTAGTTTGCAGGATTTTATTTTCAATAGTTAGAACACTGTTTATCCTAGACAACGGCCTTTAGGATTAAGTAGGACACCTTAATGGCCTTTCACCTTTTACTTGCAATTGTTTGAAAAAAGTAACTCAGCTTAAATGAATATGAGGAACAATTCCAGGAAGGAGATACCTTAAGTTTTTGAACACCAGTCTAGTGGGATGACAGGCTGATGCTTATCCAGTCAAGCACCCATGAACCCTCAAGACAAACAATTAACTTTTAATTAAGATCCTGCTAAAAACCACACACATTGTCAGAATACCATTAGGAGTGCTAATTTTGCACATGATGTTACCAAGTCTAACCTATTTCACAAACCTGCCAAACTGAAAAGAGCTCAGATGGCTCCTCAGGAGCTCCTCTGGTACCATCCAAACATAAAGCACCACAGACAGTTGCCACCTCCCACAACACTGCCATGCATTGTACTGCCCAGAAAAGATGTTTCTGCAGTCTTCAAAATGAACAAATAATGGAAAAAGCTCTATAAGCTTACAAGATCTAAAGATACTGTGCTTTCCAGTGTTCCTGCTTTCCCCGCCCTAGATGAAATCCTACAGGGAAAGAAACATGCAGCACCCCTTCCTCCTCCTTTTTTCCCTGCCTTTTCTTGCCCCACTTGCTGTATTTACAGGATCCAAAGCTCTTCAGCACATTCCAGTTGTAGTCTGCGTAAATAAATACAAGGGTAAAGAAAAATAACTTTGGGGAACTTGGACCACTGCCAGCTTGTCTGGGTAACTGGACCGTGCGTGGAGCTGGAAGGGTGTTTTTTAAAAGGAGGGAAGCAGAAGAGAACAGCTCAAGAATCTTGGCTCAGCCTGGGCATATTTCCTCCTAACTCTGGCTAAACCTCAGCACAACGGCTGGACGGAGGAGTCGATGCGAAGCTGGGGAGGGAGGCTGTGGGGCTCTCCACCAGGACTACGGCAGAGCTTGGAGAGGCTGAAACCATGCTTTTCCTTTGGGCGCTGGTATTTGTTTTAGTCCTGCAGGAGCAAAATCTTTTAGGTAAGTGATTCCGAGCTTGCAACGCAGAAACTATAGCTTAACCGTAGCATCGTCAAAGCCTTTGCATGGGCTGGGGGGGGTGGGGGTGAGGAATTGCTTACTCTGTGGGGTTTATATGAAGGTGATACAGGTATGTGTCAAAATTCTGTGGGGAATATTATTTTTAACAGGAAAAACTCCATTTTTGTGCTATTGAAGTCCTGGAGGCTTATTGCTTTGGTAGAGATTTTTCATTTCTCATGGGAGATACTATCACCGTATTTTCAAAAATTTAGAACCGCATTCAGGTGCTGCAGCCAGTGCCCTGCATTTCCATAATTACTGTTCTGGCAGCCTTATTAACATACACACTAATCCACTCAGAAATGAGATTGAAGTTCAAGGTGAATAGAGAAAGATTTTCCTCTATTCAAACCTTTCTTTTTAGATTTGCTGGTAACAGCACTGCATCTTTTTTTCTCTTCTGCTTTGGATTACTTATTCCTGAGATTTTGAGGCACATACCACCTTCCCCAAATGCCTTGGGAGTATAAACACAGAACACCTGATAAGCTTGCATCTGAATTTTACTTTCATTAACAACAGATTAGTGCCGGAATAACCTGTAATCACATAGTAGCGTACTGTGACTGAAAGCTATTCAGTTTGGCTAGTTCAAGGGTTTATAGTCCCCATGTAACCACAAACCTGGCTTCCCAGCCTGTTTGTATTACGTGTTTTCTGCTAGCTGAGGCCCAGCTTTATTTTCCCTCTGCTCTTGCTTCTTGACAACACACAATGTTTGTATTTCATGGCAGTTTCCATTACAGTCAAAACATTTCCTGAAACACTGTTAGTCCCTTCTGCCCCCAAGTCCTAGTGACTCTTCCTTGCCCTGACTCCCTCCCACCCAACTGGCTTTGTAATGTAATTTCAGTTCAGCGATGAACTGAAACATCAATACTCCAGCAAGGGCACTCTAATTTGTTTTCACTCCGCAAGTAGTCACTTATCCTCTTGTGAGCCTTGTGAGCTTCACAAAAAAAATTGTGAAATCAAAGAAGAAAAAAAAAAAAAAAAGGCTGGAAGAACTTTTTTGTTTATTCCCCCAAAAGTATGGTTTTAAGCTGAAACCATTAGCAAACTCAGATAAAATCCAGCTAAATAGAATAGTACTTGAATAATAACTGCAGTGGAGACTAGTACCCAGTATCATGCCAGGTGGTAGCTACTCAGCCAGGGCATCATTTTCACTCTCTCAATGGTGTACTTTATGTAAGACAGGAAATTTTGTGTCTGTCATGGCCAGGTGAGTACCCTGGCTGGCTGACAGGCTTAAAAAAGTCATCCCCACTTTTCCATTGCTACCTTTGAGTCAGGGAATCTAACTTTTGATTTCCTTAGAGATCCTCCTCCCCATCCCCCCATGGGTTCCTCTTAAAAATGGTTTGGAGTTGGCCAAAGTAGAATTTATGTTTTAATTCAGCCATTAATATGAACAATCTCATATTCATACAGCTCAGCCTTCAAACAGCTCAGAGGGTGAGGACCAAACCAACCCCCCCCTGGATGCAACCACATGCTCCCGCCTAATGGCTGCAGTTTCTAGTTCTTTGCTGTTGTTGCTGGGTTTGTTTGTGGTTGCTGCTCGAATGTAGCATACAGTGTAGCCCAGGGTACTGGAGCATTCCATACCTGCCCCATTTAAACATCTTCTGTTCTTACGGAAACCTCCAGGCAAATTGTTCTGAGGGGTGCAGCACCCTAACAGCAAAGTCTTTGCTGCATGTGTATGCATGGCAGAGGTGACCTGGAGTCCTCAGGCAAACAAGTACCTGGCCATCAGGCTGGCCCCACTGACGTGCTCCATTCCCCTGAACAAACCAAACACTGAGCATGCTACTAGGGAGATGGCAACAGGAGAGCTCCAGTGGAGGCACTGCTGCTCAGTACTCCACACTGTGGCGTGATTTATTTTTAAACAGCAGAAGTTTCCTGCCGTTTAAACTCCAAGTTAAAATAAACCAAGTGTAAGAATGTTATTCTTCATTCAGCTAACATATTATGACTTCTCAGAATATTTTGGATCTTCTGATATCCACATGCAATATCAAAGCTAAGAAGATCCGTAAACTAGACCTTTGCTCAGAAACTGGAGTGGAAAAAAAATCCCTTCAGAACAGCTTACTTTTGCCCAAAATTGGCCACTTGCATTTTCACAGAACAGCGTTTTGCCTCCAGGAGATTAAACTATTGCATTGTAGAATTAAATCCACAATAAATTTTATGAGATATGTCCTATCTTAAACCAGACTTGGACTCATATTTCTCTACTAATAAACTAGTAGTGGTTTAACCTATACCCCTCATTATAGGTATTTTCTGTCCTTATAGAAACCTACCGGCATTATTGTCACCAATGCAAGGATTACAGTCTTTACAAGAACTCATCTCTGAGCTCCAACAAGGAAGGAGAAAGAAAGGTTGTCACAACAAAGCGTGCCCAGATGTAGGTGTGTCTTAAGACCTCTTCAGAGGCATCTGAAGCTAGGGGTTCTGTACAGAAGTGAGCCTTTTTACAGATTTTATATAACTATAAACCCCTATGCTTCATTATATTTAGTTAAAAGGAATACATTAAGTTCTGTGGACTTTTTAACCTCCATGTGTAACACAAAGGTAATTATCAAACTCCAAAAAAGTCAGGAGTTTAGAAATATAGGACTTCTGCTGTTCATCTGCAGCATGTAACTGTAAGTTTAAGTATTTGGAAAAAAACTACAAGGATATTGTTTCATTGTATTATCATGTTTCTTTCTACTACCATAACTTATGTGCAAACTACATAACCACAGAGCTGACTAATAAGTCACAGACTCACCTCACCCACTCCCCATGACTGTAGCTCCTATTACTAAACACAGACCAAAAGCCACATCCTCATAAAACTGAAAAACTCTTTAACCCCAGATACCAGTCGTCATCCTCAAATTGATGGTGGCATCAAATACTCATGTATCTCACCTCCTCCATTCTCAAACCAGGCTTAACCTCATTCATTCTACAGAGCTTATATTCTTTACACATGCTACAACATGGCTCCTCTTCTTCCTAAAACGGCTCATCCCCTTCTCCACACACAAGTATGTCCTATACAGCTACTAGCTATAATCCTCCTGACACTTTGCCTTAGTTTCCAAAACAAATACATATTCACACAGAAATAAATACATAGTAAAGAAAAACTTTTGTTTGCAGCCCAAAGCATCCAGCTGTAAGTTAGAGCATGAATTTGAGTAACCTACTTGCAAATTACTCACATCTCTTATCAGTCCAGCTCCCTGTAGTCATTTTCCATTGTGGCAATGAGCACAAGAGGGTATTCCCTGGCTGCTTGTTCAGAACACCAGCATGCTGGAAACATATTCCAAACCAATAGCTCCCACACAGGAACATTTTATTGTTATCCTCTTTCCTTTGAATGAAAATATACAAAACTTAAGTGCTTTTTACAATCACAAATACAGTAACACAGCAGAAGAAGAAAAGTGTTTTTTCAAGCAGTAATTTTGCTTCTGGTAGACAGCCATAGCAGGGGCCCCAGATTTTGCTGTGCCTGAAAAAAAAGAGCGCCCACTGGCAGCACAAACTATCCCTGGCCTTGTACTCTCCCTCTCAGTCGCTACTGTTGGATAAGCAAGAACTGAAGCTCCCTTGTGAAATAAGAATGATGTGGATCACGATAGCAAAAACGTCCTCCAAACAAAGTAGTTTTACACAGAAATACATGGCAGCCATCTCCTAGTCAGGAAAAAGTCACATTTCTGATTTCTATCAAGTCACATTTCTGATTTTGCATATTTCACAAGCACAAGTTGAGGCACGGTAGGACCAGAACACATCACAACATGACATCTCACATATAGGTTGATGGGACAGACAAGTTCGAGAAGTGAGAACTGCTAGGCTGACACCCTGATCTACCTTCACTAATGCAATACATCCCACAATGCATGAGAGATCCTCTTTTGTCCTCTTTCAGGGAAAAAAAGAATTAAAATAAGTTCAATCTTAACTGATCTAGGATCTGAAATAATATTCATAGTAGCATATTCTACATCTTGATAAACAGAGTATGAACCAGGTCTGCAAGTTTGGAACTTGACTTTCTGATATGGTTATTTAACTTCTAAAATTAATATTAAAATAATTAGTTTCATGGAAGAAACTTATTTCAGGATGTCTCCATTATTATCAGAGGCTCATGAATCTTGGATACCAGAGGAATCCCTTGGATTTTGTTCCATGTTTGAAATCTTTCCAAGATTTGGCATTCAGGTAACAGCTGAAGATACAGCAGATGTATAGATTACAGATTAACCCCTAACCAGGCATTAAAAACTTTCAATGTACCTTCGTGAAGTGATTAAAAAAAAAAAACCCAACCAAACCAACCCTCCTCCAGCCCCCAAATTCCAGAAGAGTTTTCCACTGTCAATTCTCTATCTAATATACAATGCCTAAAATCCATCTCCCACTTTGGATATTCCACATTTGCCCTGTATGGAATTTGCAGTGTTGTTCTGCCATAAAAGCTAGAGCCTAATAAAGGTGTGTGTACATATA